>VUJU01001639.1:0-51828 GCA_009835225.1 Aphis craccivora
CGTATGTGTGCACGCATATCAGGCGGTTGCATTTAAAATCAAAAAATTTGAAATTGGTGGGCGGTTCAACCGCTGCGGCTCAACCGCTATGTGTGGCCCCAGCCTAACTGCTTCCCGCAATCGTATCACGGTCAGGATAGGTTTCATCACGCGGATGTTCCCCTCGTATTAGAATATCTGTCACGAAATCCTAACTTGGAACAAAAGTATATAGCTCTACTATCAATAGGCTATAAGCTAGTTAGTTAGTTAAATTGTTATGAAATTGAATTTAGTTATTAATTATTATGCATTTGATTCTAGGATCGACCTGCAGAGTGCCCTATTTATTCAATGGAGATTCAATACAACTGAACTATAATTAAGAATTTCCGATCATTCAAATATGAACTGTTAACAATTTAGTTACTGAACAACGATAACGTTGGAATATTATTTGTGTTTCAAAATATTGTTCACCTTCTGTAGTGTTCGTTATCGGCTATCGTCGAGCATTTGGCCGGACAACTATAATAATGAAATGTGGTGGTCACGGAATTGGGATGCGTTCATAATAATAACAAAATAGTTTGTATACAACAATAATGTATATTGACGCTCATAAAAAAGTGGCTTACGAGCAGCGCAACACACAATAATAATAATAAAAACAATAAATAATAATAGTGGTGATATTACGTTACATAAATACGGAAATGATGACATAAATACCGGTCGGCACATTCGCCACGGTCGGGACGGGCGATATCGGCGGCGACGGCAACAGCTGATGCGGCGACGAAAATACCTGGCGACGTAATGGAGCAGCAATGAGTGGCTGGCGGGTGACAGTGATAGCCATATAATTATATGGGCTTATATAATTCACACGGTTACGTAAACCATATGTTAACATACTAACGCTATTAAGTCCGATTTAGCTTATAGTTGGACACCACACATCACACGCGCGGCCCATGTAAATTCACGCTAAGACGGCGTTAACAACTTACGACTGTCGCGCGGGTGCCCTGCTAGGGCTCAGCACGGAGCGATCGAGTAATCAACGGTCGTCTCGAACAGTCGTCGAAAAAGCACAAACTCGCTGTTGTCGCAGCTGGCTGCTTGCCCGAGGCCACGGGCCGCGCGTCACGATAATAAAATGAGAGGAAGGAGATATGTGTGCTCAGGAATATTTGCCCTATGCACTGATGCACGGACAGACTTTTATGATTGTACGATTTGTACGTGGGTCGTGGAAGCACGGAAAGTTCGAACAGGTAGTTTTAACCCTTTTTCATTATAATTATCGTCATCACCATCAATATTACCGGACCGACGGACACCACGTGGTTTCATCTCCAAGCCGGCTATGAACGGGCAAGACTAACACGTCCGTGATGCTGAACTATGTGATCCGCGTGGCTTCTGGACTTCCGCAATGTCACAATATTTCTTCAAAACTATCGCACAATGGTGTTGCTAATACCGGTGCTAATTGAAAGAAATCGCCAAACACTATTACATTTATGTCACCAAATGTTGTATTTATTCTTAATATAGACCTCATTCGTTGATCAATGTATCCCAGTCGTGTTTTTATGCCAACCATGGAAGTTTCATCAATTATCAAAAGTTTTACATTGGCAAACTGACAACGTAGTGTATTTGAAATATCTGAACTTAACTTTGGTAACAATCCGGCAAATTGATTCAATGATGGTTTGAACGTGGAATTAAGTGTTAATCCTTTTATTCCATATGCAGCTTTACCTGTTTGTGCTGTTAACAACACGGGAGGAAGTGACAGATCATCTATATCTGGTCTATGATTTGCTATCCGAATTACAGATTGTGTTATGCTCGTATAAGTATTGATTTTCCAACTCCCTATGGTCCAGTGACAAATACCTTCATCGCAGGATGTCCTTTTCCCCACAATTGACTTTTTATGTCATTAGTTGTATGATATGAGTTGGCGTTGACCGTCGTTTAGACATCCGTTTAGAGATTAAGTCTTTTAACTGTTCATTGTCTATGAGGTGCACTATTATCTTACCATCATCTTCAGGTGAATCTACATCTGATGTATTTGTATTTTCAACATAATCTCCAACATAATTTATTAGTACATCTTCTGGTACCCAATCTTCATCGCCTACAAGATGATTGTCATTACTGCCTTGTTCCCCTTCTATTTGGATTTCATTATCGTTTAATTGGGTTTCTTCTACTTTATTAAACTGTTGGTACAACTTTTTTATCAATTTTTTTTTATAACCTTTAATTTTTAACTATTCATCACTGCGAAGACATTTTAATATTTTCATAAACGGTAATCTAAGGGAAATCATTTGCTTTTCTATTTGATTTAATTGCGTAACTGAAGATGGAACACTGTTTAACTCATAACCATTTCCTATGTACAACGGAGGAACTTTGGATTTTTTATATGCGTATGACGACTTGTACTTATCGTCACAGTACTAACTCTTGGCATCACTTGGAATTGACATCCCCAATCGATTGAAGATATTAGAGTTGCATTTATTGACACTAAATGGGAAACGTAATCTATGACACGAATAACATTTTTCTGATAAACCTTGAGACCTTTTCAAAATATATTCAGGTTTCAAAACATCTTTCTTCTGCCTGATTTCGTTTAATTATTGCCGTTCTCGTTTTTTATAAGATATTGAATTTGGTGTTTTCTTTTTAGTAGATACAGTTTGACATAGGCTACTATCTGATGGTAATCTTCGCTTTCTCAAGTTTTAAACATTTTGAATTTGATATGTTTTTTTGAAAACTGGATTTTCCATTCGTTTTAAACTGTTCTTCACACTGGCAACTTTATTTGCATTTTTTATAACCGGATCTTGCAATCGTTTTAACATGCTCTTACAACTTGCGACCAGGTTAGCTTTTTTAACATTCGGATCTTGCAATCGTTTCAACATGCTCTTACGACTAGCAATCTGAATAGCTTTCTTTAAAACTGGGCCTTTCAATAATTTTATTGAACTTTTTAAGTTTAATAATTGTCTTTGATTTGTAGCAACAACATCATCAGAAGCACGGCTTAATTGTTTTCTCAATTTATCTTTTTGAAGTTCTTGCAAATGAAGAATAATGTTTTCGCGTGATATTTGTATTGCTTTTTTTTTATTTTATTTTGTGTACGTTTACTCGGACGTCCCATTTTATGAAAAAAAAGATATATATATATATATATATATATATATTATATATATTATATATATATAAGACAAAAAAAAAATAAATAAAAATATACTTTTACTTTTTTTTTTCAGCTAAGAAATTAAAAAACCTTAATACTAAAGGTTAAAAAAAAATTAATAATAACAACAACAACTGCTATCTCTGTCAAAAAAAAAAAAAAATATTAATTGAAAATTACCTTAACTCAAGTCCAATACACAAAAATCCAAATAACAGAACAGAATCGATAGTGATCTAAAACAAAATTATGAATGTTACCAAAAAGAAATATATAATAAAAACATTTGAATGTTAGTAGCATCACTTATAATAGTGTAAGGCCACAACCTTGAAATTTTTGACTACATGTTGGTATACATATTTACACCAAATTCCTAATTTATTCATTCTCCTTTATTAAAAAAAGTAGTTGTTTTTAATAAATAATAAATATATCTAATATTTTAAAAATCAGGTAAAATTAAAATATTAAATAATATCTCATAGTATCTAATAAGTAAAATATTATATAAAAAAAAAAAAAATAAAGGAAAATAAACCTTAAAAATAATTGTGTTTTTTTTTTTACATCTCTTATCCTACTTTTGAATGTGGTGTCAGTACACAACAGTCATAAAAAACAAAATATTGAAGATTTTTTTTTTTTTTATATTCATTAGTATTCATGACTTATCGCTAATGACGTAGTGAATAAAATGTTATTTAAACAAATTAATGATATTTTACTACCAGAAAAGTAATTAGAATATTAGATATTTTGATTTAGTTATTTTAGTTAATGAATAATAAATTCAATAATGTAATTTATTGTTATTTGATTATGATAACAAATGTGTTAATATATTTTTCAAACATAACTTAGTAGGACAAAAAACTAGTATTATATTTTAGTACATAGAGTAATTGTAATAAATTCACTTACACTTAATTAATATAAGTTCATTACTGTCAAATTTATTTTATCACTTCATTAAACAATTTATAAATATATATTTACAATTTAATTATAAAAAAAAAAAAAAACGTTAAAGTGCCGCCTTCCAATGTCGCGGCTCTTAATGCCCGGGCCTTTAGGGCATGTATAATGAAATATATATTACACAAATAAATACAAATTAATAAAAAATTAATTAATAAATTAATAAATTCACTGTAAATTTCCATTATATTTTTGTTTTATATACGAAATAATAAGAATAAGAAAATAGAAAAATATATATATATATATACTGAATAATATATATATAAACATTTTTAAATTTACGATATACTTTTTGAAATTCTAATCGACAAGTTATAACGAGTGTTGCATTAAATTTTGAATCCTTACATATATAAAAATAAAAAATTGATTTCAACATTTAGAATTTTAATGAATTTCGGTAAAATTTGTACCTACTACTTACAATTATAAAAAAAAATTGTTACAATGTGGTTTTTATTTATTTATTTTTTTTTTTTTGGTCTAGAATAACTCATGTGAAACGTGGTATATTCTAAAAATGTATCTATATTTTTATATAAATAAATACAATTAGTAATTATTAATTGAAAAAAAAAATAGAAAATTTGAATCACAATTAGCACAATAACAGCCAAAGTATTTTGAAAAATACTTTTATAACAATATTATATGAGAATGTCATATCTCTAAAATATGTATTCGTGATTTAAATAACAATAATTAAACTAAATCGATGTTAATTAAGTAATTTTGTAATTTAGTGTTAATATATACCTATTTCCATTTGCCCGTTTTTTTTTTTTACATTATTTACATTAATCACTGAGCATTTTTTACTGTTGACTCTTAAAAGTATTATTTGGTATAGGTTGCCAACATAAATAACACTAAATTCTTACAAGTTTGAAGTTGCTAAATTTGTACTATTGGGAAATGTAACATCAAACTTACAAACATTATAAATACTAGATATACATTAATGGCTTCACTTTGACACTTATGTTTTAAGATATTATTCAGTAACGGGTAATTTATAAAATCATGCAATCTCATATTATACATTTTTGTCATTTTATTATTATTCTCTTTATTAATGGTCAGATATCTTTTGTTCATTTTTCAGGAACCCTTTATTTTTATAAAAACCGTGATTTTGAATAACTCGTATCCATTTATTGAATCGGATTTGGAAACATAACAATAATTATATAGATATCTAAAAATAAATATATATTTGAGATGTCGTATTTGGAAAATCGTGATATTTTGAACTTTGGGGGAAAAAAAAGTTCCCCTTTTAGCAAAGCAAAATCTATATGCCTAGTTGAGGTGACACTACACTGTGGCACCATTTCGACGGAGAATATAATTATATTATGTATTTCTTTCGTCGGTGTTATTATACCTAACACACTATCGGTACGTTAATATTGCAATGGTTTTAGTCGTTCCGCGTGGGCATAATCCGTGTAAAAACCTACACACGGAAAAGTTTAAATAAATTATTATTATTATATAGTAGTCATTACTGTATACCTACGGTGTTTTATCAGCAGTCTATACTACACAACGACAAACAAAAATAAGCCATCGATTAGTCGACTCGACTCGGCCACCGCCGTAGCCACCACACCGAAACGTGTTATCTTTAGCAAACATCAGATTAAGTAAGAGTAATGTTTTAAGTTTAGTCTCATCTCCAGACTACACGGCGAAAATAATTATAATATTATTATGTATTGTTTTATACCTATACGCCGAGCGGACACGTTTCGCAAATTTCACTGTCTATAATGCAGCGTACCCGCCCTTTAGGAGACCCATATCCATTGAGCAAATATAATTTAAGTAGTTAAGCACTGTTTAATTTAATTTAATCGACGCTATAGCTGCTATCGTGGTCGAAGAGTAAATAAGTAATCGTGCCGCAGCAGGTCTGGTTCATAATTCGGGTTTTATCTTTTATTAAATATGTATACCTAATACCTGTTATATCCAACAGTAGAACATATTTGTAGAATAATATTATTATTATATTTTCAGACTCCTATTATAGTCACATTGCTATGGTATACGAGTTTTATCGGTACGATGAACATAGGTAATTAATGCTTTTCAGTGAAACGCATTGCTCGTCGAACGCAATATTAGTGACATCATGATCGTGTGGGAGTTTCACTTTATCTTTATTATACATTTTGTACTACCGTCGCGCACACTATTATAACGATCACACATTCGCACGACATTCGCCTCGCAATAGGAATCAAATCCTCTTACTTCGTAGTATAATAATATATATATATATATTATTTTATATGTAATATATTACATAAATACGTTCGATCTGAGAGCCAAAATAGAATATTACAAACGTAATCTCCGTTTATGTACTATGCATTTCCAATATTGTTTTTGGTATTGCCGTCACTAAAATAATATCATAAGCTACGACTAAACTTCGCAGTAGTAGATCATTGTCTCGAGGACAATAATTATTAAAAACAACTGACGTCTTATGTTTTAGCCTATGTAAATTAACAATAATATAAAAGCTACCCAAATAAAAGTAGACATTCGACCCGCGGGCTTATCATGATCTCAACAAGTAGTGGCCGATAGTCCATCAAATATAGAATTTCAAAAAAATAATAAATTTTTCAAGTAATCGAATTTGCAATGACGTCGGTATCTATGGTTTTTATGTGCCAAATATAATATTATAATGATATAACCACTGATTGTTTTATATTACATTACTGTGACCCGTTGTAGAAAAAGAGGCAATCGTAGCATTTTTTTTTTATCTTTCAAACGTACGTAAACATGTTATTTCGCGAGATATTAGAATCTTCGTTTAATTGTACTCGAAAATACATTTAAAATAATAATAATAACAACAATAAAAAAAATATAATAAAAAAGTCAGTATTTATACACATTGTTTCGAGCTCTCGACGATCCAACACCATTATTGCATTGTTCTTATCGGCGTTTCGTGATCTGTACTAACACCATTGTTTTTTTGTTTTTGTTTTTGTTTTTTGTCAAGCACGTGCGTACATAATGGTTGTTATTATTGTTATTATTATTTACGTTAAACAGTTTTACCTACGCAAAATATAACAGTACCATATAAAAGTATTACGATTTTCGTTGTTGCTATTGTTACTGACGTTTAGATACCGTGTTTGTTGCCGTTGCATACCTATTTATTATCTCTTTGGTCACTTTGACGATGCGATCAAATGTGCATATATTACGAGTATAAGTCGTACGTAACATATTATAGTGTACTCTCTGGAGTAGTTTTGTAAAGCGGTTAGTGAGTGGAGTAAAGGGTTATTGTGATATGAGACACACATCATCCCACACACCGATGACCATGTCATAAACATTTCATTCGGTTAGAAAAAAGAGCAATTTATTTATTATGTTAATAATAAACGTTCAAGTCTCATATATTATGCTACCTATGTCTTTGTAATTAACAATATGTACAATATACTGAACTCGACTGAAACAAACACAATTCAAATACACGTATACTAATAAAATGCGCTTTGTGGGTAATTAAAAAAAAAAAAAAGAAAAAACCCAAGAAAAAATACACACATCGGGTGGGGCAATTGGCAATCTATTAGTATTATTTTTATAGTTTATAGGTCAAAAATGAAATATAACCATGCATTTATAATGCTTTGCACGCCGTCTTATCCAAACTCGATAAATTATGTTAAACGTGGCCATATCTTACAAAAACGTGTAATTATATAGTTTATGTACAGACTTTTATAAATATGATTATTTACATATTCAATACTTTGAAATATGATTGTTTGTTATAATTGAACACGTTTTATAGAAACCATTACGAATAATTTGAAACATTTAAGTAACCTACAAAAAATTAAAAATAAATAAATTGTATACGTCACGGTCGTTGAAATATATTTAGACAAACCACTTTACCAAAAACTACTTAAGCTACTTAGAATTCACTACATATATTATACTTAATTTAAAGATTTTAAATGTATTGAGCTAATAGTAATAAAATGTAGGTCATGTATTAAATTTGAAAATTATTTGGTAAGTCAAATAATTAATCAATGTCATATTTGGTCCTTTTTAGATTTTGTATAAAAGGTTTCTTTGGACGGAAGAAAAACATATTTGGAAAAATGTTAGGTCCGCCTTCAAAATCGTTATTTTAACAGTATTATGCTTTTGTTGTTATAGCTGTCAAAACCAGGACACACTAACTTTTGATTATACTTAAAATAAAAAGGTTACTTTCTTTAACCATGTATAGGTACGTAATACAGTTTTTGTTATGACTTAAGAGTATACTACGTAGAATATAATATAGGTAAACTAATATTGTTGTTTATTATAAAGAATTAAATTGTTATACCTTAACAACTAGGTAGAGCCATAAACCCCCCCGGGGTCCATTTTGTCATGGGGATGTGTGGCTTGCAGACCCATAACTAGATCCAAAATGAGGTGGTCACGAACCGGCTCCGGTTTTAATGAGCCGGAGTTGGTAAAGTCTGGACAACTTGCTAACAAAAGCGGACAGACTGAGGAAGATCGACCCTCACAACTTTACTATAGACTAACGATTGTCCCCTAAGGGCAATGAATAGAAAACACAGTGGAGATGAGTCTAATCCCTTAAAAAATATAATTAGAACAGTTAATGAAACTAATGTTATACATCTATAGGGGATTCGGAAGCCGGCGGTGACCGTTAGTGGGGTAGATACGTCTCGAATGTGATAATTACCTCGGAGTATATTATCCTATATTTCGCAGATATATAAACGATTTTATTTTAGTTTAAGAGAGTATTCAATTATTTGTTTTTGAACTCAAATTTAGTGGATTTCAAAAACGGGTAAAAGTTAGAACTAGGTTAGAATAAGCAATCGCAGGTACCATTGTAATACAACAGAACGTAAAAAATAGGAAAAAAATTGTGTATTGATGTCACACGACATTAAGATAATATTCTGTGTAAACAATTTTTTTGTCAACTTGATTTTCATATTTGAATACCTTATAGGTATAAGCATGAGCATGAGAAATGTTCACGGCGCGGCGTAACAGTATTATAGAATGTCTGTTTTTATTTTCGATAATCGAATCGTTGTTTTTTTTTCATATAATTATTCAGGTTATTGCTAGTGAATCTATGGTTATGATTTAAAAGCTTATTACTTTGCATAGTGATTTTTCTCGCAGTGTGTGTGTTTAATTTATTCCACTTTCAAAGAGCTGCCAACGCATAGTTTGAGAAACTGTAACAGCGTATATTATTTTACAGTTTTACACCAATAACTCAATAGGTACCTACAACAAATACCTTATAATGATGATGATTTAACGCTACACAAATAGGTTTAATGGCTTTTTAGTATATATTATACGTTGTTTTCTCGGTTTCCTATCGATAAGATTTTATATCGAGACATTTCGAAATGAATCTAAATGTAGCGATTTAAATAAATCAACATAAACAATTGTCTTTCTATATTTTAAACTCATGACAGGTATTTTTCTTTTTCTTTTTTTAAAATAATATTATTACTTTTTATAGCAATAGAAATACTTTAATAAATAACATTGGGGTTTCCGGTAGCAATTAGCCAATTATAACTGGTACTTAGGAGGCCAAAAGTTAAGACAATATTTTTTCAATGCGATTAAAAAAAAAAAACAATCAAAATAATCATACAACTTCAAGTACTTATTCAAGTATTGATTTTCTTATTTTGTTATGATTCAATAACAAATGGGAGCAGATAGTTAGAATATTGTGAATTTTTTGAGTTATTTAAAGCTATTTGAAATTGTCTATTATTTTCAGTATTTTTTTCTGATGATGATGATAAATAATTTTTCGCTATGAGCATTTAATACAAAGTTTGTCATAAATAATGGAATTAAGTAAAATATTTTATAAATCCACAGTAATATTTAATAAGGGTTAAATTTAGTACCTATTTATAATTTGTTAAAATATAGAACATTTTAAAATTATTTAATAGTTATACTTTATTATGTGAATATACATAACCTTAGATTTTAAATTTTAATATAAGGTTCCAAATAATTTTTTATTATCACATTCAAAAAAAGTTCAGCATATTCTCACAAATGATTTTTAGTTGCGTCTCAATTTTAAATGTTGACTTAATTTTAGGATCAAAATAACGATTTTTAATAAAATTGTTTTCTCATATTGTTGTTTTCCAAAAACTAATAACAGTTAATACTTTTTTAGTTTAATTTCCATAAACATTATTAAAAAAAGTATTAACTAAATGTAATGTCAAAATATTCAAAATGTTTATTTAATAAAAAGTTTCTCATAAATAGTTATTAAAATTGTTTAAAAATATTAATGATGTATAATAGACACTTTAATTAGTTTTTATAAGTATTTTAAGTTATATTTTTATGAAATAAGATATTTAAAACAAGAGTGACAATTTTACGTATTTTGTTGTAATATAGAAATTAGTATATATACATTATTAAATTTTAAATACGCAATAACATTTTCAAAACATTTAGATTAATTTTAACATATTGCTTGTTTATTGTCTTATTCACACTGTTCTACGGTAAACCAGTGTCAACTAAAATATTAAAGCAATAATAAATTATAAAAAAATATATTATACTATGTTATAATAAGATAATAAATATATATATTTTTTTTTTTTTTTGATAAAGAATATAAGCCTTAAAAGGTAGTGAAATAAATAATTTTATAGAAATAACAAAAAAAAACATAAGAAATAAACTTAGTAATACCATTCTCCAGTCTATCAGATAGATCGATAGATAGATTTTCACTTAGAAACGTATTTCGTATGCTGCAATGCTTTATCCATGATTATTTTAATTCAAATTTTAACACGTAGGATAAAGTGACAGTGATGGGGTATGATCGATATCTGATGTACAATAACAAAGGTGCTTCTTAATTTCTCGTTTATAAGTAAAAAAACTTATTTAAATCTTTAACCAATGGCCATTAAATTAGATTTTTTTAAATTATTATTTTCCTTAAATTTCGTATTTTTTTTTTTTTTTTTAATTAAAACCACGGTTTTAAGCGGAATTTCTGGTTTGCAAAATAATTATATTGTTGTTTATGCAATGTGTATTGTGTATAGTTTGCATAAACTAATAAAAGTTTGAAAATAACAGATTTTATGTACAAACGTTTTAAATACATATTTACTTGTGACGTAATATTTTGTTCTGAAATATAATCACGTTCGGATTGTTGATTGGGCAAAAAGTTTTAAGAAATAAAGTATTACTTTGTGTAACAACTGAGAACAGATAAGTATTCAGTGCAATTTATATTTCATTTAAAAAAATAAATAAAAAAATACACAGCTTTATTTATTTAATTTTTTTTTATTTAATATGGTATCTTCCTTAACCGACTTCATTTACTATCGTCATTTCAGCAAATTATATTTTGGGACAATGGTTGAAATGGAAATATGAAAATAAGCGATCGGCGAAACATTAATTTAATTGGAATTTATTAATTGATTTACGCAAAAACTGCAGTCGATTTCAAAATAATTAATTTACCGCAAGCTTTTTATAATTGACTTTTGAACTTATCAAATGTCAACCGGAATATTACATTTTTATATTTTTTCCACTCGATACATCCAATTGGATTTAATGGGGGGAAAAAATTGTATTATAAAGTATACCGGAACAAAAACAATTATTAGGGCGTTTATCTCCGTATCATTGTCGACATGAACCGGTCAGTGGGAAAATGCAATATGCGGCATCCCATTTTTTAAATATTTCCATTGTATATAATAACCTAACTTACGTGTTTGTATACAGATGATTAAACACTCAGAAGACGTTATTGCCTTTGTAACGTCGGAAAACAAAATATAATTATGGCTATACCGACCTAAAGTGATATTTATCGTGTAAATCCTATTTTGTCACGACCCATAAGTTTGGTTTAAGACGTTGGCCATCAAGTTGTATATATATATATAGTATATACAATATACATTGCACATGTAAGGTATATATAGGTAATAAGAGTTACGGAACAACGTAGAAAATCTGACATTTCTGCGTTAATATATACGTATTAAAAGAAGCCGCCATCTTGTGGGTTTACGGGTGCAGGCGGCGCGAATGATTGAGGAGTACAACTATACCCTCTTCACACCGGCCGATCCACGAAAACGAAACGCCAAAATAATATGTTGAAAAATAATTTTTAACATTCTCATAATATAATTATAATAATATTATTGTGGTACGGAGTAAACCCAACCTAACCATATTAAGCCATATCGTTATAATATCATTAATTACGTGTATAAAAGTCAAATTTTGCAAGTCGCACTAATCTAATAATTGCTGAGATAATAATATTATAAGAATATAATTTTTTTTTTAAATTTCTATAATAGTACGATAAAAATGCTGAATAAACACCGCTGTGCGGATATTATCGTGTGTTCCTAGCGCCCGACTCTCGACCGTTTCGATAACGATTACGGGCTAAAACAATATAGTGCACAGTTCCATAGGACGAGTCGACGACACATTAATATCATAAAATAGGCGTATGTTTCGGGATTTTCATTGCCTACAACGCATGACTTCTTTACACAAACGGATCGTACTTTGAACAATAATCCCGTATATTGTTCGCGGCATAGGAACGCCGGACGGGTAATAAAATTCGGACCGAAAGAACATTCCAAATTCAAACCGCGACCGGGCTAGCGGAGTTATAATCCCATTCTGTGCGGAAAAACCTAATACTATAATAATAGTATGTACAACCCGCGTAGCGTTCATTACGATTGTTATCGACGAGATCTGCACACGTTTGAAAATCATAATATTATATACAATCAAAAATATTACTTCAGACATAAGTGTCTTTAATAAGTGGTTTAAACAGTACGATATATTGACTTAAATTAATGTAAAAAATATCGGGAAAATCCGATTGGGCGACGATAGTGAAAAAACGTATTTAAGCTATATAATATCTAGTTTATGTTACGTTATTGCTTTATCCTTCGTGTTATTTATTTTTCCGGACAATATCTCTCTCGGTAACTATACAGACGTTTGGCCATTATTCAAATATTGCGCTGTGATAATCACGGCATAAGTCACCGTTGCATTACGTATAATCGATTAGAGAGCACATTGATAAATTGTGGAATTGAAAAAAAAAATAGAACGATTTTCAACAGCGTATATAGTCTCATAGGTGATGTAACACAGATAATATACAATACCATTACTATAGTATAATACTGTATGTATGTCGTTTTTCAGCTTAAAAATAATAGTAAATAAGGGAAGGAAAAAACGAATAACGATTTTCCAGTCTTTCGAAACTTTATTATTTTTTCTATTCTCGCCGTGTCTAGGCTTTAAAGGCGTTTGTAATTTATACGTGCCATTTTCTCTCCGCGCCTTTATCGCACTTATATATACGGCACCGCGCGTCAAACGTAGTCACTCGTATCATGTATCACGTACGTCATAGGTTATAATATGACAGGGTTAGTACGGCATGTCGATAAATTATATTATGCTACTCTCTACCACCCACTATAATGGGTGGTTTTAGCAATCAAAGTAGTCCGGCTCACCCAACGAACGCTTGTTAGAGGACATTTTACTGGCGATGGCATTTCAAGTAAAGGAATTACAATAAAATCAGAAGAAAAAACTTCTAAGGTAATCTACGTTTTTTTTTTTTTATATACAAATCGTTTTGACTTAATTCAATTCGGTCTTATGTAGGTAGCACACATGATAATAATAATATTATAATATGATAATTAAAATGCGTTACAGTTTTAGAGAAAATTACGTATTCAGTTTTGGATATATTAGTTTTAAATTTCAGTAGTTTATTTTAAAACTATTTAATATGGTACGGATACCGGTTTGAATTTTTTATTTATTTATTTTTAAACATATTATTTAACTTTTTTGCGCTATTCATTATTTTTAAAACTGACAAAAAAATATCTGTAATGCGCAGTAAATATAAACTGAAGTGTATAATTATAATAAAGTATACTGTCGTCTATAAAATATTTTTTATTTAAAATTATAAATTTTTTTTTTATTATTATCTAAAATCATTATTACAGAATTATTTCTATTCATTTTTGCCTCCATACTGTGATATTTTACACGAAAGTTTCTCATATAGTCCAGTAAACTTTACTTAGGGTTTGTGTTACGGCAAGTATCTTCTTTTGCCAAAAAAAAAAAATAAATAAAAAAAACGATTGTCGACACTTGAGTTTGCTGGGTAATAGAAAAATATTAATATCTCATATTACGTAAGCGTACACTAAAAAATAATATTCGATATAAATTCACACTTCGATGACTGAAGTTGTAATTAAAACATTACAATCATTGATAGCAGTCCTCAGTTGTACAGTAAGAGAGCGACATTTTGTTTAAATTAATTAATTACTTCATCAACAATGACGATTACGTCTTTAAAGCAAACAGTATAGAGTAACATATAGTGATATATAATACGTAAACTATAAGAATTACAGATTAAGAGTAAGAAAATAAATGGTTAGCATGCGTCATAAGGAAAATAACTGTATAAAAAGAATGGTTAAAATATATTAGATAGTAATAACAGTATGATGTATAAAACAATAATTAAAGACTAAAAACATTACAAGATGTAGATATAGATCATATTTAATTGATGGTATAAAAAAAACTACTAACTGTATCACGTAGGTAAGCTTAATAAACCGGAATTATTCGAATAATGTCTACTATAGTTTTAGAGTAATGATGGGTAAAATGGGTAGATAAAACATAGTGCAAGGGCGAAGAGGCACACGAGAAACATTTTTTTATAGGTAGTTATTAAATGTTAATTTAATACACATAAATCGTGATCAGCTAATTGGATAAATTGCAAAATATGCTTTCTGGTTAATCCAATTAAAATGTCATATTTTTACTGCATGTCAACTTACTTTCTAAGTACCTACACCGAATCATAACTATAAGTCGCAACAAACTTTATTGCCAATATAAGCATAATTATATTGTTATCATTATTATTGAAATCACTCATACTATGATCGGCTATGGACCTTTTGCCATTTCTATAATATTATTGGAGCTAACGCAAGAATTACGGTTGAAAGTCAGAAACTGTGAATGAATTATTCGTTTCTCTAACGCTAACAGGGATAAAATGCAACAACTATTTTGGTAGTGTCAGCGTAGTGCAAAAATCGACAAGCGGTGAGATTACAGTACGTATAATATGTACACGTCTTGATAAATAAACGCTTCTACGACTCCTCTCAAAAGTAAAAAACGAAAACAAACGAGGCGTCCCCCTGGAATTTTAACGGAGAGACGGTCAAATGTACTGTTGTATCACGTGATACGTATGTCTGTCATCTGTCGTCTGCCATCCGGACCGTTTCCAGTCTACCCTCGTTTCTTACATAATCGGCTGTAAGTCATATGTTATAAACGACAGTACAGCACTCGGTCGTTTACCCGAGTTGTGTGCACTGTTATTATACCAAACCTAACCAGGAAGTGACAAGGACTTGGCGATATGTGTATATATTATGTTACCCGAGAATACGTGAACTGTGAAATTAAAGGCAATAACAATAAAACCGCATATATTAGACCACTGTGTATGACATGGACTAGAAAAAAATTATAACGAGAGTGGACACGTATAATATTTCTCACGAAGAGATAAATTTAGCCTAAAAATAAATTTACTGGTTTATAAAGAAAATAATGTTGATTTTTTTGTTTGATTCCCGATTTCATAGTACATTGGTTCGTGAAAATAAACAATTAAGTGACATATTAATCAATGCAATATTAATATTATTTAATTATTATTAAATATTTAATCACAAATTTAAATTTAAAAATTAACAAATATTATTTAATTATATAAATATAATTTATTTAATATTATAACTCAACGAGAACGGAAAAAAATATCGTTGAAAAAAAATTATGGATTTTCAGAAATATATATAATATACCGTATTTCGATGGTCATTGCTCATTAGTTATTTAACTATAACTGAGGATTCAAAGTCGTATGTGAATTGTTCAAATATTATATTGTTTTATTTAATATTTGTGTGAAATCGCCCAGACGTTGTAGGTAGGTACGTATATTGGCGTTTTTTTTTTTTTTTAATTTTAATTAGACACAGTTGTCATAATCTATTGACTATTTAAAGTGTGTGCTATTAGGAAAGGTACCTACATAATCATGGCTGGTTGATTGCTGTTATAATTTACAGTTTGATTTCTGTTCCACCATGTCGTCCTGCAAACTATTGATTTGAGCTTATTTTGTGAGAAAAAATAGGGTTAGTGGTTTTTTACCGTTTCACTTTCACGGTGTTTTATTAGACAAACGAGTGCTTGGGGACACGTCGTGGTCTATATTAAAAAGTATAATACACATGTATGTATATAATATGTGTATATTCGATCCGTTCGTTCGTCCGTACCAGCGTGGGTCATCGATCGCACCAAAATAAATTATGAAAAAGTCATGGGTTATTGTATGGCGAACGTGACAAATCGGTCCTGCCAGAGGAAAACTAGCGATCCGTTCGTAAGAATAATTTTTCAAAAAACAATAATCGCTGCCATAGACATATAATAATATTATAGGCACGACTTATTACACCTGACATTTCGGAGGCGACAAAAATATAGAACACTCGCAGTGTCGCGTGATGACGTTTGCCATTAGCATACGTTACGTTTATTTCAAATATTATTATGTATATTGCTTAAATATTTTAACGGACTATGAACTTTTGCCACACGGGCAATGCATTGGTCGTAGTGCTCGTGCATCGCATTATGCGCGTAAATAAAGAATTGACCAACTCTCGCGATTACAACACTATATTATAATAATATAGTCAGCCACAAAAAATCAAATCAAATCAAACTTACCACATTCTTAGATACTTGAGTATTATTTTTAAATACACGTTCGTACTGGTGTTGACAATATACAAGCGTAAATCGCTCGTCCACAACAATAACTGGTTATAGTGTTATACAAGGTGCCCATTTCGAAATATTAGGAATTACAGTTACTTAACATCCGATCCCCTTTTAACGTCAGTCGTCACGACAAAAAAATTAATTAATAATTTTCAGCTGAGAATTCAACACTTGGAATCGTTTTATTGTTCTGGGATTTAGATATTGGAATTATATTTGAGTGATATTATTTTTGGTCTTATAACTGAGAATGCCGAACCATTGACTGCCAATATTACAATTGCGTATAAACGGTATTATTAACATTTCTTTTCTTTCTACTTATACGATAAAATAACAGTCAAGTATTTTAAAAATACAGTCATGACAGAATGGTTGGTTTTGGTTTCGGACTACTTTTATTGGGTAGAGTGTTCTTTGTGTTATGTAAATTAGCAGCCTCCGATGTATCAGATACGGTATATTATTAGAGGCGTTAGAATTATATCATTATATTTTCTACTTAAACTTTTGGGTTTCTCGACGATATATTTTACATCGTCGACTTGGTTTTTATATTTTGCTCTATTCGCTTAACCGTTTTGTGCCAATTTATTTCTATGTTAATTATCTTTATGATGTCTACGTACGCGCAAAGTTATAAGTTAATTTCTTTTTAGCCATTTCATTGTTAGTTTATCTAATTTTTCATTCTCCTAAATATTGTTGTGCCTTGGTGTCCAAGCAATAATTATGTTGTTTTTGCAGTTTTTTGTTTCTAAAATTAATTTTAATTTCAGGCCACTTTTGTTTTCGTTGTTGATTAAACTTATAACAGAGTTTAATGAATATGAAAAAAAATATGTAATTGTCGAGTTGTCTGCAATTTTGTTTTTATGTACTTTATGGCTAAATGTATTGCTGATATTTTAGCAAAAGTACTTAGATATTATTTTCCAGTGTTTTTTTGTATAAGTAATCTGTAATTGCATAATATAATTCAATAGCAGTCACAGTACTACTTTTTACGGTTTTTAGTGCATCACATTAATATGTTTATTATAATTATTTTTTTCTATAATTTCGATATGTACATGAAATAGTAAGTTATTCTCTCGTTTTTGTATTTTTATTATTATTATTATTATTTTTTTTTGTTATTATATTATACATAACATACATTACCTACAATATATTGTATAAGTTGCTCATTATTTAGTACTTTTAAAATTGCACGTTTTATTATTTTGTTGAAGTTGATGGCTTTAATATTTTTTATAGTTAATCATTTATGTATATGGATTGTAATAATTTGCTGTTATTGTTTAAGGCATTTGTGGCTATTGAGCTATAAATTGAATAATGATTTCCAGTTATACATTGAATTTAGAGTGGAGGATTTAAATAAAAATTTGTTTCCTTTGTATTTTAATGATCTCCGGCGATTATTACAGTATTTGGGATACTGTGAATGAACTTTTGGATAATATTAATCTAATTTGATGAATTTTTATGACAAGCATTTTAAGCTTATACAATTTTAGTTGACCTGTAAAGTCTTGGACTATATTCTATTATTGATCTAAAGGAGTAACTAAAGTCTTTTGTATTTTGTTTTTACATTACTTATGAGTTTTTTTTTATCCGAGTTTTTTGTCGAACGTAACTCTTTATACACTCATAATGTTCCAGTTAAATGCATTTCCTTACGTACAGTTTTGTTTTGTGATTTTTTACTATATTATATGTAGGTATCACATTTCATTGAGTTTTTTTATTAATATTTCTATTTTTGTCATTATTAACTATATAATATTAATATATAGTATTTAATATTTGTACGTCTAATTTAAACGTAGCATTAATCAACATAATGGGTAATATTGTTACATGTTTCGATGTTATCTTATATCTGTTTGATAATATCGAATTAAGGTTAAAAATAGTGTTGTGTGGTTTGAAGGTTCTTGAAATTATAAATTATCAAGTATATAATATTAAGTTGAGTTAAATATCCTCTATGGATAGTAACTTTAAATGGTAAGTTGCTTATAAAATTATTAACTATAATAACTGTCCGAAATACTTTTTTTTTTTTTTTTTAATAAGTGTTATCAAACCGATAACTCTATGTCATCGTCAATGCTGTATCAAACGCTACTTTCATGTCTAGGAATACTCTGAAATAACATGACGTGTTATGTGTTATTTACATGCAAATATTACATTGCAGATATGAATCTTTAACTTAATATTTCTGTCACTTGTAGTATAACTTGCAATGTTTTTGTAATAAATTGTTTACTTCCATTATATGATAGTTTCCCAAAATATATCATATTGACTTTATATTATGTAAAATATTCACATATATATATATATAAAAGGTAATAGCTTTGTGCATCAGAGTTTCATTATACTGTGACTTCTAATGCTTTAATCGATTATTGATAATATTATATTTAACCAGTTATGTATTATGTATTGTATTTTACTATTTAACTATAGTTAATTCAAACAAAGTATTTGCTTAATAATGGTGTTTTGATTTAATTAATCATTTCTAATCGATCGCATACTAAGCGGCTATCAAAACTTTATTTATTTACTATATTCAAATTAAATATTGCTATACATTATAGAGAACACACATTGAATACACGATGACAATCAAATACGATACAAATCACTCTATTAATTTAGTTCACAATGATACTCATCATTAATGCTTAATTAGGTTAGTTAAACAAAGAAAATTTTTTTAATATAAATTAATAATATTAACTATAT
Source organism: Aphis craccivora (assembly GCA_009835225.1). Lineage (NCBI taxonomy): Eukaryota > Metazoa > Arthropoda > Insecta > Hemiptera > Aphididae > Aphis > Aphis craccivora. Next base: position 20,066 of record VUJU01001639.1, read on the forward strand.
AAAAGCAACATATTGAACATATCTTGAATGTCAAATATATATATATATTTATTGGAATAAATAATATTTTCAATGTTTAATATGTTTGTATTAAAAAAAAAAAAAAACTAGTGGCTTAGTAAGTAATGTATGCACTAAAATTTCGTGTATGACAAAAGAGTGTAGATAAAATTTAATAATATTCAATACACATAAAATCCATAAACCAAATAATATAATTTTCAGACACATTCAAAATTAACTTTATAAACAGAACACAAAAAAAAATTAAGTTTGTTATGCCAATAAAAACTGAAACGTTACATTTCGATCTAGGTATAACCAATAAAACATAAGTTATATTATTATTTGATTATCAAACCATGTGGTATTTATAAACAGTGTTAACAAAAGTTATAACTTATAAGTAGGCTGTAGATGAAAGTTTCGACCGTGTTATTATTGCGTTAGTACAAGGCATTGTTACTCTGAGGAAGATTGTGCTTATTGAAACAATATGGTTATGATGATAAATTACAAAAATATTATATAAATTTATATTGTTACAATTTAAAAATTTATGTCTGATATTGGTTATAATCCCTATGTCGGGAAAAACACGATTTTATACAAATCAAAAATATAAATAGTATCTGTGGTAATATTAAAATAATATCATCGTCGGGTCTTGTGAGCAAATACTCGTTCTACTGTTGTAGACATTCTAGTGGTTAATATCACTATTTACTAGACCGATTGCACTCAACTATTGAATAACTGTCGATAATGGTTACATTTATAGTAGGTAGTTTACAAAAGACAAATATTAGCCGACCGTCGTGAAGTATTTTCCTACCAGCGGCGTATTTAAGATATTATCTGGAAAGGGTGATGAGATATGAAATTTACCCAAAGCTCACTATTAATAGATTTGGGATGACTTATACTCACACTACACAAATAGTTTTAAAACTATTGCAACTTCGTACAACTGTAATCACAGAATACGTTTAACTAATTATATTTACCTAGACCGTTAGACGGGAGGTTAAATATATTTATTTGTCTTGCCAAAACAAGATTTAATAACTGTTGCACAATAGCAGAATATGCTATTGACTATAGTTTTAATTTACACTAAATTAAATTACAAATATAATGTTTTAAGATTTGTCATAATACTAGTAGCATTAAAGAATTATAACTTATAACACTATTTTGTATTATTTTTACAAAACATTAAGCACAGCGTTGTTGGGTTTTAGCCATTACAACTTAACGATAGGTGTCTATAATTTTACGAAATGTAATATAGTGTACAGTGTATACATTTAGAATGGAGACCTGTCTAATGTTTGTGTTCTTGGAATTAAAATTGGACATTTGAGTATTGTAATTATAATGGTTATTTAATATTTGAGCTGCAACTGCAATAGTGATACCTTAATAACTAAGGTTGGGTTTTTCTGAACTATAAAAATATACTTCTATAAAAAATATATTCTTGGAATTGAAACAGTTGTAATAAAACTGTAATATGGTGGGAAACCATATTTCCTCCGCAAATACACTACTGTTTTCTATAGGTCATGCAACACAGGATCGAAGTCGATTGCAGGCATCACTATTATTACGAGAACTTTTTAGAGTACGAATGCGCTAAATCCTTTGATTTTCGGAACAACATTTCCAAGTTTATTAATATGATTGTGCAAGTTTTTTTTTATCTTTTTTTAGTAATGTCGATAGAAGCTAACATATAAGTGTGCACTCACATGTAAATAATTGAATTTTCCTACCAATATAAAAAATAATACAATTTTAACTGATAGTCGAAATTCTACAAAATCGTCCAAGGTCAACTTCCAAAATTATCAAATTTTTAACCATTATAACCAATTTTTATTTTTATTACATGTAATTGCTTATTTTCACTTAATATCCCTCATTGAAATGGGTCTTTAATAAAATTAAAATAAATATTATACGTAATTTAACATCATAGCTTCAATAAATTAAATATAAAATCTATTTCGGATGAAAAAGTAAAAAAGAGATTTATGAAATAAAGTCATACCAGAAAAATGTGTATAGCTGTGGATAAAATTGTATAACATAATTTTATAAACTATTGACAATCACGACCATTTGATATTGCATAAAATTGTCTACATACAATAAGTACCTATTTAATAGTTTAATATTTTTTTTATCTCAACAACTATTACTTATATTATGTTAAACCCATAAAAATAGCAATGTAGACTATTTTTCCTCAAATTGTTTTCAAGATGTTTAAGTAACATATTTTATAGATGAAAAAAGTAAGAAATAATTCATTTAGTTCATATTAAACCAATATATTGCATAATAATATTCCGGGTAAAATCGTGTGAATTTCAATTTTTTTTTTTGTGAATAATTAGTGACATGCAATGAATATTTGGTTAATGAGACTTTTTGCAGTGCACTCAACAATATATTTTTTCTAAAAATGCATACCATCTGTAGCATCAAATTTGTTTTAATTTACATACCTATAGTATTATATTTTTGATTTTTGTTGTTGTTTCTTTTTAGTTAACAATATTTTGACTATATAGCAATTTTAAATAATGTTTGCAATGTGCATTAGGTTAATTCATAATTTTTAAATTTACTAAATTTACGCTTGTAGTTTGAGAAAGATGCCCACGTAGGTATAACTTATCAGTTATCCCATTAATTGTCAATTGGTTGTCTTTTTCGCCGTAGTTAATTTTTATGACATAAATTAATTTCCTAGTAATATCATAAATGTATTATTATTAAATACTTAATAATCAAGGAGTATATTGTTATCGATTTTATTATCATATAAAATAATAGTGAAATAAAGACTTAACTGAACCATAAACCTAATAAAAGTGTGAATTCTACTAGTCCGTCTTAAGGAGTGACCAAATTGTATTCGTTCAAGTCGTTCAAGAACCATATGCAGAATTGCAGATATCTTATCATTTATTATTATCAAAGGAATATTTGATCTCATCTGTGTTTTTTTTTACAAAAATAGTCTTACTGTATTATCAAACACAACCCCAAAAATATCTAATTAATATTCCTATAGCAGTTCGTTATTTACATGTTTATTCACGTGCGGGAACGCTACGCTATATTTTCTTTAACACGCTCGCATACACTAAGGAGTACTATGCATTTACACAGCCTATACCGATGCAATTAGAAAATTTCATAGAAGTACTCGAGTGAGTCCCAAAATTATCCATATTTAACGAGACGCACTTGGTAAACCCTCAAATTCGTTACGATTAACTCCTTTAAAACTACACATATCGGTGCCTTTAAGATAATTTAATGTGTGATCACCTGTAAGATAAATTTTATTGAATTTATAATTAATGTTAACATTATAATATCGAAATGAAAAATCGAGTGTAATAAAGTGAATGAGCAACAGTAGAGCGTAAAAAAATGGTTTATTTTATAATTTGTATGTACAATAACTTATAGAAATATTTTTATTAGGTGACAGGTTTTAAAATGTTCACACGGGTTACAACTAATATGATATTAGTTCGTTATATAGGTAACAATGAATCAAGAAAATATGTACTTATAAAATCGTATTTTATTAAGATTGCCGTAAACGAGAATTGATAATGATTTTGAGAAATATATTAAGACGATTTATGGGTTAATTTATTTCTATACAATTATAATGAGTATATTTTTTAATATATATTATATTTCGCTTTTCTCCTGATTACGAACATTTAGTCAGAATTTTAATTTTAAGATTAAACTATTTTTACATTTTTATTTTATCTTAACTGTTAATTGTAGATTATGTATATACGTATATTATAAACATAGTATTATGGATACTCATACTTCATATTTAATTAATTAAATAATAAATTACAAAATGTGATGATATTATTATTTATTTTATTTTCGATTTATTTATGTCATCTTATTGATTATTTTATTATTATTTATTACATAATATAATATAGTTTTATAGAGTATTTTATTATTGATGATTATAGCATAGCTTGTACCATTTTGCCAAATCTAATATAGAATCGTGACGTTTCATTTTAATTTTTTTTTTTAATTAGCAATCATACATAATATAATTTCTTATCCTAAGTATAATATTATGTTCTATAGTGTCCCACCAAAACTTGTGTACTCGTATTATGTCATACACGAGCAATCGTACTTTACCAGCCATATCCGCACATATGTCAAAACCGCAAAAATCCAATTCATCCACATCTGAATCATTTGTAATTTATATCCCACGTAATGAGGCAACTAAATCGTGAAATAAATTAATAAGTGGTAAAAATATTTAAGCGTACTTGGTCGATTTTTTTTTGACCATAAATAATTCGAGGCTCACGATTTTTTTTATGGTCATAAACTTACCAGGCCCGACTTCCGGTTTTTGTGACAGGTTTAATTCAATGTCATTATGTTTATTGGATTTCTATTTTTTAAACTAATAAGGTCCGTTAATAGACTTAGCGTATAGCATTCATTTTATTCAGTTCAGAGACAACATCAATTATAATAATATTATGGTCGCGTGTTGATAAAATTTGTCGTAATAGAGGTAGTTGACGTGTTTTAGCTAATTAATATAACAAGGAAAAAATAATAATTTATCGTCGTGATAAAACCAATTCTTCAAATTCTCGCGGCTATAATATTATTGAACCATGTGCTACCACGATTTTATCATTAATTATACGATTATTAATAATATGATGAATAATATACTATGCATAACTTTCAAAATAACGAACAGTGGTTTATATTTTTTTCTTTAAATATATATAATATAATAAAATAAAATAAGATACATAACAATAAAAATTGTAAATCATACATTTTGAATAAGGTGTTATGATTTCTGAATGTATCAAAAGAACAAGTACAAAATATACTGTAGTTTTCTGAGTTGTAAACTTTCAAATGGAAAGATTTTAAATGATTGATGTGAAAATGTGTCCATATCGAAATTTTTAAATGCGTTTAAACTTTAAAACCATAAACTGTTTAAATATTTAATAACAATATTATTATATTGGTGAAATATTGCAATAATGAACCCTCGACAGTAGTGTACTTATTTTGCCTGTATAAAACGCCGTGTAAACAATAAATAGACTATAATAATATTATGATACCGAAAAATAAGACTTTATCACGATTTCTGTCTGCCGACAGTGCCTGTACATATACAAATGAAAACGTGCAGAACCGATGATAGAATATATAATAATAAGTTGATTGATATGGCTTTAAGCGTTTCATTACAATAAAATACTATTAGGATTTTTAATATAAATTTAACCCGGCGTTAGTCGTTAAATTTTGTTTGAAGTACTTGAGTACATATTTGTAAGGCTGGTATGGAATTATTACCGTACCAGCAAATAATTCTATAAAATCATGTTATATAATTATTATTTTTATTTTTACTTGACAATGTAGGTATAGGTTACAATATGCATTAGTAACATGTATTACCAAAACGATGTTTTATAATTAAATTATAATTTGAACATTTCGATAATTTGAGTTCTATTTATTAAACTAGTATTCCCAGAAAATGATTTATGCGTATCATAAATTATTATTTATCAACTCAAAACTTAAAACTATACCAAAGTGTGATAGCTGATATACAATAATGCAACAAGCGAATATTAAATAATAAAATAAAACATTTTTTTTATATATATATTTCTTTTTAACAATAAATTTATAAAATAGGTCTAAAAATCAGAATTTAAAAAAAAAAAATGCAATTTTATAGGAGTAGCTTGCCAATGGGTAAATTGCCTTGCATGTTAATAAATTGTAAAAAAATTAATAAATCTTAAGTGTGAGAATAATCCGTGTAAGTCTTGTTAAGCTTCTCAGTACAATGTGGAAAAGATTAAGTCCCGAATACATTATTCACATTTTGTTTTTTAGCGCCATTGGCCATTGCGTTTCTATTTCTATTATATTATACAGGAATTTGGTTTATGGAATGTTGAATGTAATGGTATAACTACAGTTTGCATGTATTGCATTGCATGACATTTGATGGTTTACAGTCATCTTTAATATTATTTGGTCATTTAAAGACATTTTTATTCATTATTAGGGAATATATTATTTTTTATTATTTTTATAAAATAATTATGTAAGATATTCAATTTCAATTTTAAATCAATAAGGATTGTCGAGTTTTACTACCAACTAATCTTCTCATTCTGTAATTTCTCTTTATAAAATGTATTTTAATTACTTATGGTACAAACCAAAGGATAGATTGTAATTATGATTTTTAATAAAATATTAATAATAAAAAAAAATTAATAATGATTATTTACGACCAGCTATGTTTTTATAAAAACAAAATTGCAAAATGACTTTTCCTTTGAGACATTGATGAATTCCTTTATTTTCTTACTTGATCTTAAAATCGCGTACACACATTATACATTTACCTAAAAATAAAATAATATTTCTCACACTATAGTTTGTATTAACGGTGAAAAATTCGATTGTGTTGTTATTAACTGTACAACGGTTTATATCTGTCTATATGAGTAGATTATATTATACAATTAGGTAGCTATGAATTACTTTTGTTAGAAACCTTAAATATTTGTATTAATTTCAAAATGCTTAAAATTAAATCTTCAATATTTTTAGCGTTCAAGTGTAATTGAGTTTGGATTTTATATTATTTCATCTCAGCTGATGGACTAATTTAATTATTTTTTTTTTTATATACATATAATTTGTATTAAAAAAAATTATATATATATATTAGTTTTTTAGAACTAAAAAATAGATAGAATTATATCTAACATATTTTTACCTTTTTTCAAGTTATTCAATTGATTTTTTGTGAAATTTGTATAGATTCAACTGTTTTCAAAAACAGCGAATATGTTGAGATGAAATAGGTTATTTTGGAGTAATTATTGAATAATAATGATTGTTATTGACAATTCGTCGGAATCTATTTCTGTCGAACTTTTCTGGTTTTCACTAGTCAGCTGCTATACATTTCAACACCGTTGTGTCGGTAATCCACAATAACACTTTAGGTATACATTGCAGCACCTCTGTCGTATCATCGTTACCATTGCAGTTTAATATTATTCCGTTATAATATACATGTACGGCAAATGGATTATTCGTGTTCGGTGCAACGCGCAATGACGTGGAATATTATTTTATTAGGAGGTGAGGTACCCATTCGAACAGACCAGTGGTTAATATATACCATTATATTATTACTGTGTATATGGGCAGTGGGTAAAACTTTTAGTACCCATACCCAATACAAATTTTGCGAGGGGGGCCGCTAACCGCATAATATTACTGTTGGCGAATGACCAACCTTTTTTTTTTTAATATGCCTACATATAATGAATACAAATAAAATATAGTAAAATGCATTAATATATAGGTATATCTTGTACAGAGATGTTTTTACCAGTTCCACTTAATCTCGTTCGTACTCTCGTCATAGGAAAAAAGCCATCCGTGCAAACAAAAGCATTAATAAGAGTGTTTAATCACCGATAGAAAAAATGTATGGAGAACTGTTTGTTAAAACATTAACTGATTATTAATAAATACAAAATTGATTCGTTATAATATTCGACATATTATACACACATCATTTTTTTTTTAATACATAATATTATGAAACTAAAAATATAGGTTCCCAATTAAATATTGTAGATTTTAAATATAACGAACTTGAAATTGCCACCTATTATGTCTGTATGAGAAGACATTTCAAAGTTTACACGAGGTTTATAATTTTAATATTATGATATTGTTATGAAACTTGAGATTTGTATGTCATAAATTATGTTAAAATTGCATTTTTTAGATAGAAAAATTTTTTAATTGAAGTAATAAAATTAATAGAAGTTAATGAAATGATTATTTTAAATAAAAAAATAAACCCAAATATTTGTAAAACATAATATTATACATTAGAAAAAATAATTAATAACATGTCGCATATTCTAAAAAGTGCTATCTTGTGTAAACAATTATAACATTTTAGATTTGAAATAATTCTGGGAGTATATTATAATACCTGGTATCCTGTAGTTCGTGGTATAGACTGTACCTCGTCTCTGAGAAATGAGCCATTATTCAATTCGAATTCAACGTTGAATAATTTCATATGAAATACTCCTATATATACACCTATATATTATGTATATATATTTGTGTTTCTATTTAAGCGTATTTGTAACACTATGAAAAGAATTTATTTAGTCAAATACCAGTTATATTATAGTTTTTTTTTTTTTTACATTGTTTTTAATTATTTTAAAAAACAAAGTCAATTTTTACTTTTGACTCCATAACTCCATGAAATACGTTTTAAAAATTATAATTTATTTTGACTGGGTTTCATCAAGAATCACTATTATAAAATAAATCGTTGATATGGAATGAAGTGTCAATCACGATTTTATAATTTAAAATTAAAAACCCTGGCAAATATGACATTTTTATAACAACCGAACGCGTGTATTAACGTTTTTTTTTCGGTTTATTAAAAAATGATTTCATCTTTAACGATACCATAATACGCAATTTATTCACTTCATTAAACCAGCAAATGCATTAGCTGAGTTAACTGGTGAGCATAATTATAAATTCGACCGGTTGGGTTGAAACCATTTTAATATTATCATATATCGTCAATCTGAAAGGATTCAATTCGGTCAATAGTGAACCAACACGATATTAATTGTTTTGAAGCTTCGGTAAAGATAGAAACAGGTTATCAGACCAATCGTGAGTTGGACAGAAACGTTTTTTTCGTTTATATTATATACTTTTCCGTTTTGATTACCATAGCCTATGTTTGGTTGGTCCCTAAAACGTTATATTAAAAAAAAAAATAAAAAAAAAATTATATATTAGTTTGTATTATACGCTCAATAAGCTATCCGAAAGATTGGTTGACGACAAAATATTATGATGTTTTCTACCCTCATGATGACATATAATTATAATATGTTATTTATTTAATACGGCCCTGACCGGCCGCGTTTTACTCGTCTTATTAATACGGCGGCGAAGGGCTGCATGTGGCGAAACGACTGTTATTCCGAGGGTGTTTTTACGATATCATTAAATAATGCGAACATTCGGTTAATGATGGCCCGAGCCATCCCGAAATTAAATTACGGGACTGCACTGTACTACGCTGCTCCAGAGTCCACATAATAGTAATCGATAATCGATCCAATTATCCGAAGCCGGAATCGAAGTCTGAGTATGCGGCAACGCCGTGCGTTAAACGTCAGATCGCCCACAGTAACTTCTACGTTAGTGTGGTTATAACGCAAACAGCGATCGAACATTCTGCAGTAAAACCCCCTAAGCGCGGTACGTCGAACTTCAATGGATATTATTGGTACATTGTTTACATTGTATAATGTATATATTTGTAAGTCGTGTGAATTGCTATAATATTATATTGCCTTAAAATAAATACCGTCATAATTATGCTAAATATTATATTTAGTAGCCTCGTGATGTTATGGAAATAAATATGTATAATAAATATTCAATGTCAAATTAGTTTTTTTTTTTGATCTATAAAAATAATTTTTATTAAATTCACCGAATATGATGATTAAATTAAGTTTTCAATAGGCATCACTATCAACTGTAAATAAAAAATAACCTACCTGATTTTAGTTTTCACTTGAATTTTACTCAATGATATTGAATACGATTTCTTTTATTTTGCATTTTTAGGTTTTTTTTTCGATCTACAGAGTATAATATTATTACGCCATTCACGGAAATAGACAAACAACGTTTCAAAGATGTTCGCGAGATCGTCATATAAACATTACGCAATAGGTTTTGGTTGTTACGTTTTTATAAAACAGATTATCGGCTCTAAACCTGTTTCTCACTATCATCGAACATTGAATTAAGTCCTTGTCATTACCTTAGATTACTATAGCGTGTCAAAATGCTTCATTTAACTATAATTACATAGTTTGCTCGAGTATTCAAAGTTAATCACGTTCATCTAAATTGCTTACGTTGCACCGCTTATCGTCTATCGTTGTACTCGAAGTGATATTATTTCCACCTACCTCTATAAATCTATTCATGTAGATATTGTCAATTAATAACCGGACTTATAATCTGAATTAACTGATACACAATACTGTTAAAAATCAGAATAATAACAATAGTCGATACTAAATAAATTTTGAAATTGAAAATATAATAACAAGAACATGAATTACGGTTTTATATTCTGAATTTTTTTCTATGTTTAGATGGACTAAAAATCAGTCAACAATTTCGAAAAATTTAAAAAAAAAAATTATTATTTATTATTATTTTAATAAAATTTAGAATTATATTAAATATTTTTTTATAACCTTTAGTGTTTTGCAACAATATAGGAATAATAAATATGAGAAAAAAATAAATTATGTATTATATTTTTAAATTATAACATAAACAATATAACTTAACTATATTGTTAAGAGTATAAAGAATGGTATTAACTATTAAGTATAAGAAAAAAATTGTTTGATTACAGTATCGAGAAGAAAAATTAACTGCTGACGGAGACAAATCTACCAAGATGCAACAAATACCTTTAAAACATTTTATGCAACTTAAATTCACTGTCTACCTAATGTTTTTTATTTAATTAACTGCAAATAAAAGTTTTACGACGAGATTACTCCAATTTCAAATGTTTGACAGATGCAAGTTAAAATAATTCTTTTAAATATACATCTTATTTAATATTTTTTAGAGGTGATTATTAATTCAACAATAATACTGTGAAAGAGATTAATACTTATTCATCGAGAAACTAAAAGGCTGGAAAGTCAGAGAGGTGCCTATTATGAATATAAATAATAAAGTGAATTTTGTAGTCGTCGGATAACTGTGTTATAATTAAATTTAAATATATAATATAATTATAGAAATAGGTATAAATCAAAAATGTTGAATAAAAATACAAATACACTGATTATACAATTAACAGACAATTTGCTAATGAAAAGTGACTCCACTACTTTTTGAGGGGGATTGCTTTTCCCGATAAACGTTTTTCCGATGGAAAAAATGTAATTTGGAAAATGAGAAAAGTACAGTTAAACTACAGGTAACAACCCCATTTCACGCACGCACCAGTCGACTTGTTTTCCTACATTTACCGAGAATAGAACAGAATAATTAGTATAAATTCGTGACATGATAGGAGGGTTAAGAGAGAATGAAACGAAATGCCTACTGTCCCCTAGAGACTACCTTGGTATATAAATGTGCATTACGTTTATTGTGGACCTGTAAATGGTTTACATTTAACATTTATTACTTACGTGCATATGGTAAGTAAATACTAAATAAATCCACAAAGTTCACATTGACAAAACCTTTGAATGAAGTTACCTTGAAACATTTTTAATATAATTTAATTTAAATATTTAAACAAATACACTATTTTTAAGACGGATTTTATTATTATAATTTACTAAAGAAAAATTATTTTTAATTTAATGTTGTTTTAACGGTTTATATAGGTAGGTATATTTTTCGAATCAACATATAACTAAATATAAATAATTCGTAGTCCCAACAACTAAATACTTGCAATACTCTTATCGGTGAACTGTTGTTATTTGTTTACTGTTATTATTTGTAATTCTGTTTTTTTTATTGAATATATGTATTAATTTTATCGGACCATATTTACTTATTATTTCAAAGCAAAAACTGACATGGCTCTCGATTTATTAGTTATTCACGGAGTATGAAGCACACTCTGTGATTGTATAATTATATAATTATTAGTTGAACTTATTGTTTGTACATCAAGGTTATCAGGATTACTACGTGAATCGAATTTATCTCCAACTCTATCTTCATATTTTCGATTCACACATCAAGTTGATCATGATTACCGTGATATCAGAATTTATCAATATAATAATATTAAATATATTACTATTTTGATTACAATATATATTATTAGTTATTACTGTTATGTTCTGTATTACTCCCATTATTGATTAATACATAATTTTATGTTTGTATTGTATTTATGAGTGGTTTTAAAAATAGTTTATTACTCACAAATTATTGAATTATTATTTAGTACGAAGCAGAAACTCAGAAATGGAGAGTCAACCAAATTTTAATGTCTAAATTAGGTGATTTCGAGGACGAGAGCAGAGCTGTCTAACATTTCGTAAATTATGGTGACTACCAATCATTTAAAATTTTATTGATTTCTTTTGATCATAAGTTCGAATTTAATACATTTCTGTTTGTTTAAGTTAATAAATACTTTTTTCTTTTTAAAAAAATACTTTTTAACTCTTTTTAAATACCTATAACCTTGAATATGTCGTGGTTTGAGATGTTTGTGGCGAGAAAACACTTTTTCAAGACACTGTTGTACTTACTTTCTCTTCCATTACTCGTTATCGTAGTCAGTTCTTCGAAATTAAAGCGACCTTGGCGTTACAAAGTTTAAATCCCTTGGGGTCTTGTTAAATTATCTTTTTGTGCAGTATTTTTTGGTCACCAAAAGGAGAATTAAATAAGCTTTTATTGCAGGTGTCAATATTTACTCGTTTGACGGTTTGGGAATCTTGAATCGAAAAATATCTATTGTGTACGTCAAGCCTTTGAGTGTCGTATATAACAGTTGGTAAATAAACATATTTAATATTTTCATTTCAAACATTTGATATTTTTAATAATCTGTTGTAAGATATAAGCCGTATTTTTAGTCCATATTCTAGAGAAAAAAATAGAAACTTTTCTCGTTGTAATAGAAAATAATTTCAAAGTTTTTATTATACCGTTAGCTTACTGTAGTTTACTGGGGTACCAATAAAATATCAACATTTGGAATAAACATAGAAATCAATAATTTAAGGTTAGTTATACATAAATAAATATTAAATATGTAAATATTTAATTATAATATACTAATCATTGATCTCAAAATATTAAGCACCTTTGAAGATGGGTGGTAAAGAAATAAAGATGATCAGTATGATTTGTAAATTTGTAATATTAATTTTTTTAAATCGTATGACATCAAAAACATTATTTTTAAAAATATTCTTGTGGAAATATACGATAAAAGCAAATCACCATAAAAATACCATTAAATTTTATATTATTCTATGAATTTTTGTTCATACTTTTAAATTGTTTTTAAATTTGATTCAGGTTATTAACTGCATTTTTTTTCTCTCAGGTTATTAAATAATAATTTATTGAAATATTTTATGGATGAAAATTTATTGATAAACGATAAAAATAAAATTAGTTTATATTATGGAAGCCATTATTTATAAGTTCCTATATCAAAATTAATGAAGTCGCGATTACTATAAAGAAAAATATAATAGATTAATTATTAATAAAGTTATAATGCAACAGTGACTAAATCATGTGATTTGAAATTAGTATAAGTATATATATATATATTTTTCATTAATTATGTAAAAACTCACTAACATAACTTATCATATTGGGCGATTGTCCAACCGAATTCCTACTCCTCAATACCTAATACAAATTATATTGAAAAAAAATTTTTTTTTAGCGTAAACCAACCAATATCTGAATTGAATAAATAATGTATATTTTATATAGGTAAAAGAAAACGTCACATTTTCATTACCGAGTATCAGTAATAAAAATCAAAAAAAAATCGTTGATGTAGCGCTTTTATTTTTTCAATTACCGATCTCAAACTTAAAAACTATCGAACAAAATAATATGTTTACAGATGATTGACTGTTTGGAAATACCGTTTATTACGTTATACCATTGGAAGTATAAAAAGGCAACGTCACGGTTAAAGTTCCCTTGTGTTTAGGATAAAAACGCTGTAGTTCTATTATAAACGAGTGGTTGTGGTTGCCCGCACATCGAGTTCCACGCTATAGAATTGCAAACGTAGGTACGAGAAATCCTCTTAAACTTATTAACTATAGTTATATATAGACCGCACGGTGCCCGCACCTACGCGTCTGAAGTTACAACACAAACAAGTCTCCTATCAGCTATATAATATTATACATATTATATTAATATTTATATTACTCGGTATATGACTCCACCCCGTATACCTATTTCAAAAACAATATCACATAGTACCTATCTAGGAGCCCGGCTAGGTAGTATTATGTTTCCCCGGAGTCGTGTGTAGCGAATAAAAATATAAAACATATCCGTTTAAAATATTCAAAGGTACATGTTCCAAATACGTTACGCGAACACAGTAATATAATATTATATAAGGTATAATACACGTATTTGCGTTGCTACAGGTACATATATCGAAAAAAAAATGAAAATTTGGATTATTGGTCGGCGTGATAACTGCTTTCGATTTATTGCGATATAGGGTGTTGTTACAAACGCTCTTGTTAAATCCAACATTAAACCGTACAAAACTAATGTACCCATACGCTGTATGTGTGTCAATAAATGCGATATAATCGTCGCGTATAGTTTAATCGGAATACGAAGTAAAAATTTCAATTAAAAATAATAACTAAATTATCATTTTTCTAATGCTGCGTTAAATATTTACAATATGAAATTGTACAATTTCAGTTTATTTGTTTTTAGTAATCGCGATGATTACCTATACGTTTTTTTTTTTCATTATTTTCTAAATAATCCAATACATCAACTGGTATCAGTCTAAAATTTGTCTGAACTTCGTTGTGTGGAAAAAAAAATAAAATACGTATTTTGTCGTCAACAGAGTTCCATTAAAAGTTAAAATTAAAAAAAATAGTATTGTGTTTATTTGTGTTCCGCTTAAGTTAACACGCGAGGTTATAAAATAATATCATGAATAAAACATTTGTTATTTTTTTTAAAGTAATAATTTCATTTCTTCGTTGACTTAATAACAATGTTATGAAAAGTAATTCTTCGAAAGAGTAAAAAAAAAAAATAGTAATATTAAATAAAATAATACAGCATTAACCAATGGTAATATAAGCTCAAACAGTTATTTAATGTCTGGAGAACGTGAAATATAAAAACGAAATAATAAAACCTAATTATAAAACCATTACTGTGTTTACAAACAACAATTTTATTTCCACAAAATCGATAAACAAAAAAAAAAAATGATTCAATATTATCCGAAACGCTAAAACAAACTCCATTTGATCGTGGAAAAAGAGTAATAGTAATTATTATATTTTGCAATCACATGTTACCTATAATCGTATGACGCGACCCGTTTGAAGCCGACCGGGCAATACGATTTTCGACCGAAATACCACCTAAAAATGTTCAAATACGACGAACAGAATTAACATCGATATCGCTGTATTTTGGACTTCATCGTCATAATATCATGATGCGATTGAACTAAAATCGCAGTTAAGGTGGCTGAGTGATAATATACGATTAGTGTAATCGGCAGAGACTCTGATGGTGTATTATATTATTTTAAACACTATAAATTATGATATATTATTGTTATGTACATTGTACCTGGTTACCCCAAACAGTATTCTACCCGTCGGTTTTATCGCACCGTCCAGAATATTATTATTCCGGCGAGATATTATTATTCGTTATGCTCCACCTGTAATAAACCGCAAGTTGTATGCAACGCGTGGCGGCGTATACATATTTCATATGCCGGCAAAAATCATTGTTATTATTATTATTATTTTATAAACCCACTACCTGCAACGATAATGATAATAATAACAATAATGGTGTTCCTAGTGAGGCGCGTTCGGAGCGCAATAGAAATGACAAAACCCATTAGCACCAACAGGCAACAACTATAGATATGAGCTGATTCGAAGAAAAGTCGATGGCTAAACAGTGTTACGACGACATGAAAGCATCAAGTCCGAATATTTCATCGTTGATATAACATGACATAAGACGTGTATGGTATAGATATAATTCAATAAACTTTATTTTTTGTTTGTGTACAAACAATCATTCTATAAAAAAATATGTGTAATATGTATAGCTTTAATTTGAACTATACGGTAGATTATTATTCTAAGACAAGAAAGTTTATTTTGAAAATATTGTTTATTTGTTTTTTTCAATATATAAATGCATTACAAAGAAATAGTAATTAAGAAAAACAACTTTTCATCACTTTTCAAGATTTGAACAACAATAATGTATTTATTTAATACTTATTTAATGCGTTTGTTGCAAATTTCTTTGCATACTCGTAAAGTTACAATAATACAATCATATTGTACAAAAATAATTTTTTGGAATAACACAAAGGATTAAGGAAAGACCTGAAGAAAGTACTAAAATAAAAACTGGCATATAAAATATCTATAAAAGTGTAATGGACAAAATAATAGCTGATACGGAAAATAACAATGAACGATTGTGTAAATGTGTACGAAACGACTAATTCAAGATGTCTGTGAACAATTTTATTTCTCATATTTCAAACTGTTTATTTGGTAAATTAAATGGGACGCCTATACAGTAAATCGTATATTTAATTGCATGTAAATAACTTGAATTTATCAACTATCAGTTTTTTTAGTTTTTTATTTCTTTAAAAAAAAAAATATTGTTCATCGAAGCTATAACTTATACGAATAAAGAAGTAAAGCAATCAAATATTCGAAAATATTTTTCCAAAAATTCATATTAAAATATTCATATTACGTACATATTCAATATTATGGTTCACGCAATTGATATAGTTTTAAAAAAGATCCGAGAACTTATTCCTAACATAAATGCATTTATAAACAATTATGTTTTGTTAAATGTTAAAATTATAAATACATTTGCATTTATTGTATATAACTTTTTTATCAGGAAACAGAATCTTCATAAAAGCACTATCGAAAATAATCAAATATACAAAAGAAATTACTGGTGTATCACTAAACATATAATTAATAAAAAGAAATAGGCGAGTTGGTTAAAATCTGCTTCGGCAAATTTAAAAATGTGGTAGAAAGACAATAATGCTACAGTATTGAAAATTTGCAACAGCTAGTACAAAATAATGTATTTGAATGTGGCTTAGAATTTATAAAATTACGCTTGTTAGACTTTTTCATAAACTTTGTAAATTTGGAAGAAACGAATATTTTCGATCCAAATGATAGATAAATGTAAGTATGTTATTGAAAAAATTGAAAACTATTAAATCATAATATGACTATTGTTACATATTATTATTATATTGAAATAAATTGTATATGAAGTCATGTTATAATTAAAGAAAATATTAGCTTACTTAGTAGTAGACTTAGTACGTAGTTTTCATTGAACACAACTATTATTTGAAATACCTAACATAGGCTATAATTTTAAAACGAATAATTATGATATATAATTAATTATCAATTTTTACTTAAAAAAATAACATTTATCTTTTATTTTTATCGCATAAGAGAAATTAAACTTCTTTTTATAACTTTTGTAATAGATTATATAGTGCTATTTATTTTTGAAAATTTGTACCTATGTGTTTTACGGTGCGATTGTATAATTTTATGATTTTTTTTTTCAATTAACTTAGGTTATACTGCTGCCATATCTCATATTAACTGTTATATTGATCTAATCTAATTAAACATGTAACAATTTCGTTATCGTAACAACTAATAAAGTTACGTACACAAAAAACGGAATAACCAGCAAAAGTATTCAAATATACTACACACAATTATAATATATAGGCGCTGCAATTCAAAGTTTTAATACATTCAAATTACTTTTACCTACGTAATTTATTTTCAAGTTTATTCAGGTTCATTGCGCTGTTAATTAATAAAAATTTAAAAACCAAATGTCAAAACTTTTAACCAGGTGTTGCTGATCGTTGAAACATGGCGGTATTGCGTGCGCGTGCAAGGGCGCTTGTGCCAAACTAATAATGGGATTAAATCTTTGAAAGGTCCAAGCATGTTGTAATAAAGCACGTGAAACGGGCAGGGTGAATTTTACGTTGCAGGTGCCAGGCTAGCGCCTCCATACTTCTTACCACCCTATGAAAATTGCACTAATATCTCATGTAAAATTAATAACAACTTGCTTTAATTAAACACGTCGTAGCAAAAAATAATACATAATATATTATACGATATACACATCATAATTATGTTGTGTGTATAATAATTAGTATATAAAATACTGTGTTTGCAGTAATAATTTCTGTATTTTTTTTTCTTCAAAAAAATTATATTTTATATAAATGCGTCGAGACGGGCGTAGGTCAACACGGTGAAACTTTTACAGTAAAAACCAAAATACTGATAAACACAACGATAATGGTAAACACGATAACGTTAATTTATCTATACGTCTAATGTTGAATAGATTATATTTATAAAATAATAATAATTAATTACTGACACGGCCACATTTCATAAGAGAGACATTGAGAGTTATATGAAAAAATTACGCAAGTTACGGGATTTGAACCCGTGACGGCGTGACCCACGAGGCCAAAGTGTCAACTTCGTAACAATGAGCTACCGCAATCTTATCAGTTTAATCTCGATATTCTCTTATCTGGGCTAGAGTGGCAGAAAGTACGGATGAGGAGAAGCGCAGACGCTAGGGCCGTGTCATTACTCATCCCCAACTTTATTGACTTTGGGCTCAACATTAACCGACGTTTTTAATTTGAATGGAAGACATACAGATGAAGTTGTTTTATGCAAAACAACATAATTTATATAGTTATAATATAGCGTAAAACTTAAGAGTCGAATATTTCTTACGGATGATTGGATATGTATATATTGAAGGAAATAATTATAAGGAATCTATAATGAATGAACCGATCACTCAGGGCTCTTTTGAGGATGAACACCTGCATAGCATAATTAATGCACTCGAATCGAGAAAATAATCATCATCAGTGAAAATGAAGCAAAATGTATTTTCACAGCTCAAAATTAACGGAAAACCGTATTTTGCATACCAATAACTGTTGGTGTATCTGTAGGTATTATCAATGAAAATACCAATTAAAAAAAAAAAAATTTAATGGTCTATCGTTTTATCTTAATCTTAGTGGTAATATAAAAAATATAGCTTTCAAATGTTTTTGATCGAAATCAATTTGACTTCAACTGAAAATTAAATGACATAATAATACAATAAATCATATACAAACAATTGTTTTTAAGATTTAACACTGTTATAGCAATTATGATGATTGGTTTTGAATTTAGAAGTAATAATTCTAGCAAAATCGATATTCTCAAATGCATTACATTTCTATAGTCACAAATATATTTAGAAACAAGTTTAGTACCTAACTTTATTTGAAAAATTCATGAAAATTCTACAAATTTTTCTTTTAAAATAAGAATATTTTATGCTTAAGCTAAATTTCTTTACTGAAAAACAAACGTTATAACTGCATATAAATAATTATTAAAATTGGTTTTCCAAGTGAATAATTTCCAAAAATTCCATAATTTATTGGTTTATTTTGAAGAAACTTAATTGAACGCACTTTGGTTGAAGTTGACGGAGATTATCGACTTAACCGATAAGTTAACTAAATGTAAAACATTGATAATGAAAAGGTTACCAAAATTCAAAGACAAACAATTCAATTTATGTAATGTAATGTTATTCATGAACTATTACAACTTTTGTTAATTATTACTTAACAACTCTAATTAAATCATAAAACATTTGGAAATAAGTTGTAAAAAAAAAATCATTTAACTTTTTTACATTCAATTTTTAAGTTTTGTTCATAAATATTATATAAAACTACACTTACATTTTTCAAAGACACAGTCCTCAACTCTTTGAATTTTTTGAGAATGGAACAAATAGATGATAGTTAATTTTTAAACGGTATATTATATTGTAATTTACTATAATATAATTTTATATTTGTGGCTATTATGTTGAATATTTTATTTATACCAATGACAACACACACTTTAAGTATTGATATTATTATTAATAATCGTGTACTCGGAGAAAAAATATTTTATCCATTATGTGTTAACTGGTTAATACGTTTTATATTTCTTCTTGCATGGTTTGAAGAATAAACCTATGGTTTAAAAAAAAAATGGTATCTTTATTATATTTTGTTATGCTGTTATAGCATTAGAATACATGTCAATAGCTTTCGAAGTTCATATTGTAATTTTTTTTTAGGTTTTCAAAAAATGAATATATAATTAAAATCAAAATCCTTAAAATATGTTCAATTTGTGTTTAATTAATATTATACGATACGCCGTTTAAAGTTGATGAACATTTTTGTTCTGCGTTAAATCATTGTTACTTTATAAAAATGTGTTGTTCAAACGTGTACTAATAAAAATCAACTTTAGGTTTTACTCTTAAGGATTGTATATTCATTTCTCATCGATTTGAAGCAAAATAAATTACGATAAATTACTTACGATAATAATCTTACCGAATAAAAAGTTTATTTTAAGCAATATAAATTTTTTTTTAAAATAATCTAATTCATTGTTCACTTTACAAATTATAATAATTTTATTGTGCTTATAATAGTAATGCGTTTTGGGTATCAAATGTTTATCACACGGGGACATAGATAGGCAAAATAGGTACACCAATGCCGTGAATATAATAATTAAGTATCTCGTATCTATGATTAATAAGTATAATAACGTTATAATATTCGTTACATAAAATTAATTTTATATTTAAATTTACATAATAACATTAAAATATAAGTATGATAAGACTATGCACAAAACTACTAAATTGACGACTGAATTAATTACATAGAAAATCATAACGATGACTTAGTGGAAAATAGTTTTTTTGATTTCTTATGACACAATTGTAATTTAATTTATGAAACGCATTAAAATAAATAATCATTAAAAATTACTCGCATAGTTTGATTATTGATATTTCATTAATTCAATAATGAGGTTATGGTTTTCACTCACTGTACGAATTTTGTTTTGGTCAACCTTTAACTATACTCCACGATTTACCTACAACTGTACAGACAATTTTACGATACCTTTGTAACGATTACTCCATAAAAAATTTACAAATTGAAAATATAATAGATATTGTGTATACACAAGTATGGTGTTGGTGAGCAGAGAATGTATGTGAAATAATATGAAACAATTTTTTTAAATGATTTGGATGGATATGTTAGCCGTTGTACAGCTTGTAATCGTTACGCAAACTATAATAAAGAAACATATTATTAGCGTGTTTCCTCGCGTTTTTTAAGACACAATAATAAGTCATTAATAACTATTTGCCTACCTATGAAACGTAAAATTTACTTTCGCGAAATGCGATAGCTGTATTATAGGTGTACCTATAAATTAGCTTATATTTTTGTCGTAGTAATCATATAATCACATTGTCCATCGATATGACACTCTGCCGTTATATTATCATTCGTAACCGAATTAGTTTTCATTAACGATCTATCAATCTATCACTTCATTGGTATTCTTATGTTGGTGTATTCAAAATAATATTTTGATGATTCTTAAAGCATAGCATGCACACAATATTATTCAATTTAAAAGTCAAAAATACGATAGCCTTTTTGGAATCGTCAGCGAGTTAAGTGACATTATTGTTTGTAGAACTCAAATAATTTTTTATACCGCTTCTATTTAAATGTTTACAACGATTGTATTGCATACTTAATCGCGTTCATACACAGAAGGTATTATAAAGGCAGGTACTTCGTTTAATGGGAATGGAAATCATATTATTTTTTTAAAGTGCAATTATTACAACGCTATACATGTACCTATGTTAATATTGTCACTTATCGTCGGTATATGGGTTATGTTATACCCGCATTGTCTCGATAGTTTATTACGGATTAGCCGTACACTAATATAAAACTTAACTTATTACATAATATATAATATATAACTTAGTTTTACTATTTTTTAAATATTAATTAATCTTTTAAAACCTTCATCGGACGCGTTGTTAAACTTTAACAGTAAATAGGATATTACAATTTTGTGTATATCCTATATATTATTTTATCAACAAATATGTGGAGTCAAGTTAGGAGAAATTTAAGCTAGGAAAATTGATTTTCAGAAAAATTAAGCTTACTGACTTTTAAATGAAAGCTCTTTGTACAATCATAAAACGTTATTCGTATATTTTATCTTTTTTATATAATATCTCCGTATCTTCACGTCTTATCCATCGTGGTTACTTCTTAGAGCAGGGATCACCAATCATGTTAGATTCGAGATCGACTGGTCGATTTTTCTGAAAATATAAGTTGTCCGTTATAAAAATTAATTTTAAAAATTATAGGTTGATCGTGTAATAAATAATTGGGATTTAATTTTTTTCCTTTTTCTAATGGGTTATTAGAAATTATTATGAAGAAACAATTGATGATTATTATTTTAAGTTTATATATATATATATATTTTTTTTTGCTCACCAAACATATTATCTCTTCTTATAGACCCAAATTTTCGTGGATGACGAGGACCTTAATTTAAAATATACCTCACTTGTTTGAAAATATGGGCGACCACTGACTTATAATGTATACGGCCTTACTTTTTAATGTCTTTTTATGGTAAAAAAAAATGTCATTATTGGATAAACGAAATATTTTAATAATTCATAATTTTGACTCTGGACGTAATTATTATTGTGTTAATCAGTTGTGTATCAACGTTTCAGTATATTGATTGTGCTGAAGTGTATGAGAACTGTAGTAGATGAGTAAATTATTTTATTTTTATTAATATGTTTGAATTCTTTATTGCGTAAAAAGTGGAAAATACGATATCTTATTTTGGTAAATGAAGGGTTTTTTTTTTTATATGAGTTATTTCTAATCTAAATTTAATTGTTTTAAGTTTAATTGTCCAAGTGCCCAATTTATTGTACGAGTGATTAATTTTCCTGAAGTTCAAGTGCTTGCGTATTTAATTGTCCGTGATTTCAATTTAAATTTTCCACGAAAAAATGTTCGGTGATGAATTTGTCTACAGACGATTGTTTTTAGATCCGCTTATTGGTAAGGATCTTAAATTATTTTGATAACCTAGACTAAACTTAATTTATTATTAGGTTTTATTGCCTACAAATTGCTTATAAACGATAACAATTACAAAGAAGGAAAATTTAGTTTGACAAGAGTAGATTTCTGACGTTGCTTTATCGAACTAGTAGTACTGAGTACACTAATACGAATATAGCGTTTGTTTCTATAATGTCTACAGTTAACTACTGTTCTTAAATGGTGAGTATTGTTAAAGTAGCTTACAGTTTATTTTGCACGAATATATTATTGTGTAGTTTGTTACGTTATACCTGCTCTATTAACCTAACCATGGTCGTAATTTTATTTCTGTTTTCTTTTAATTTCTATACTTACTTAACTTTGATTTACTACCGTTAATACGATAATCCACGTCTACTAATTTTTCAAGATTTAATGTCATTATAAAAATATATTTTGTTCATAGTATCCATATAGCCATTAAAAATAGTTCATAACTTCTGTGACAACAAAATGAAGGGTTAAGTTACAGGAAAAATAACAGACATAAAATTAATAGCTTTCACCATTAACAACACTATAAAATAAAACATTAAGTCCAAATAACATTAAAATTTAAATAATTGAGAAAATACTGTTGAGTGATTATTTTTTTTAAACAAATTTACAACAAATATTAAATGTATACTACTACAAATTGTCGAACTTTTATAATTTTTTTAATATTTATATAACAGATAGCTCCGAATTAGTTCATGCGAGGGATACTCAATCAATACTATTGATTGGGCATGTAATCGACTGAATATTAAAACATTAAAATGATACTATTTTGCAAAAAGGGAAAATAATTTAAATATTTTATTATAGTTACAATTGTAAGACACGCAATGTTTAATTAGAAAGTAAGCCTTGAAATCTTAAAATGAGACGTAGTTGTAAAAAAATGTATACAGCATCAGAGGCGCATATCATTAGTAAATTAGTTAAGTTTTTTTGAAAAGATTTATAATTTGGCGAAAGCAGTTCTTTTTGAAGCTTATACAAAAATTATGCACAAGTTTTTTTTAAAACATGAAGCAAGGTTGAATGGTAGTTTAAGGAATAAAGTTATCATTAAATTTAAATCTGGTACCCCTATGTTTTGACCAACTGTTTTTATTTACTTTTTAGTATATATATATTTTTTACATATTTATAAAGAGATTATAACGTTTTGTGAAAAAAATGTTTTTTTTTTTTTTTAAGTGGTACGACTTTGCAAGAAATGTGTCTTCATTATGATGTTATTGGCTTTTTCTAATGTCAGTTACATTAAGATTATTTGAAAGACGCGTACATAGGTGTTTATGTTTATTTAGGATTATAATTATTGTGTATAATTTATTAAATTCTTAATAAATACTAATTTAGTTTGAGTATGAGTACAACATAGAACTTATCATACAATTGTTTTGGAATTACAAATTATATAATGTAAATAATAATAACAATTAATATGAAAAAAATGATTTCTACGTGATAATAATATTATTATTTATTAATTAATCAAGATAAAAATATTTTATGCCACTTATTAAATCATAGCCAACGATGGTAACCGTCAGATTTTTAAGTATACTATTTAAGTCGAAAGTAGGCTTTGATCTAAATAAATAGTAAAATATACTAGCACATATCAATATAAAAAAAAAAAACGATAAAATATACATATCGTAATATAAATATTATAGTGTTGATATAATTTTTCAAAAGTAATGTAATTGTAAAAAAAAGTAATTTTAACAATTGTTTTTATTTTTTTTTTTTTTAATGCATTATTTTTTTCGTATTTTTGTTTTTATTTCATTTTATGGTTATGTAATTTCTTAAAATTATCAGATGAGGTTGTTAAAAATATGATGATACAATTATTTTTCCAAAATATCTTTAAAAAATCTATCGTACAATATTATAGTAAAAAATGTACTACTCTTATTTAAAATAAAGATCGTTCCTTTTTCTTTTTATTCATTTTATCATATTACATAAATCAATTGTATAATTATTATAAATTTTTATAATTTACAACATATTAATGCACATTTTTTCATACAATTTTCATACAATTATTTTATGTCTCATACAAATTAAAAACTTTTAAATGAATACCTTTCTTGCTGTTCTACAGTTGTATTGACTTTTATTTTCCATAATATGTATCAGATTAATATTTATCACCATGTTTCACAAATTGTTCAGATCTTGTCACGTCCCTAAAATCCAAAAAATATGTTTTATAATATTGTCCCCTAAGTTAAGAGACAATATATTATTACTAATATGGACAAAATTTATTTTAGCAAGTCATGCTTAGTTAAACCATAATATTATAGTCTTACTTCTAGGGAATGTTTTGCAATGTTTTTGGAATTTGTGTTTTCTTCGTATCAAATGGTAGTCAATCGTGGAATATATAAATAGTTATAATAGATAGAGTGCGATAAAGAAGTATATCTTTGATATACTTGGACTTAGGTACAATACTTTTAACCATATCGTATAGTAGTAAGAAATTTCGGTAAGCCATTGATTTAATTAGTTATCACAATGGAAGTGACTAAACGTTGATACATCTGTAATAATCTTGAAAAAATTGAAAATTTTTCGCACAATTTCCACGCCTCGTTCCACTTACCTATTTATCATTGCGTGTTTGTCAACGTAAACACCTGTGACCTTCCAACTTACTATAGTAGCTGTATAATTTTCCTTTCACCTCTTTCCTAAACTTTATAACACACATATAACTATTTGAATACTAAATCAAAATAAATAATTTGAATTGCAAAATACGATGCAATAAGCTTATTTCACTGCATAAAATGGTAATAACTAACTATTTATATAAAAGTGAAAACAATCGTTTAATTTTTTTGAGTTAAGTTGAACCTAATAATAAGTATAAATTGTATATTTAAATGATCTGGGCATGAATAGTCTGAAACTATCAATAATAATTGGTATAGGCGGCAGTCAGTGTTTGAGTGTTGTATTTATATTTACTGAAAATCAGTGGACACTACAAGTATTACAAGTATTTATTTTTTCAATTTTTGATAAAACCTTTCAGTACATCCTGATAAATTCCTAACCATTAATTATTATTATATTAATAATAACTCAATCAATCGTTAATGCACAACTATTAATATTTGAGAAAGAATTTATTATTGCCAATAAACTGTGCTATCTCTCAGACATCTCGTAGTATTATAAATTGTCCGCAGGGAATTTTCAATGCTTTAGTGACAGTACTATGAACAAGACAGTAAGTACTTAATACTTATAGAATAAGTATCATTAATCATAATTATTTTCGATTTAGTATACTAAGATTAATATTGCGAGTTTTTATTATTAATATATATATATATATGTATCTAATTTTTATAGTAAATTATATTTCATTTCGTCCGACCACGATTGATTATTTTATTGTAATAATAAATCATACACAATTTAAAGCAATTAAAAAAACACATTCAACCAAAATTGAAATGTATTAAATGTAATTCGCAAAAATACGATATAAATGTCACAAATCAAGCATTTAATTATTTATATTATATAAAATGTGATATTTTAATATATAGGTACGATCGGTAAATTTATTAATTCAAATAATTACCGATTGAATTGGCTTGGTTTGAATAATGATTGTAGACCTTGATTAATGATTATAATACACTTCCAGTCGAGCAAACAGGGTATGTCCTAACCCTCTATGGGCTGCTGTATTTAAGTATTAAAGTATTTGTATCAAGTGATGTTTTTTTATTAACCATTTATGTAACTGCTATGATAAAATATTTTATGTTCAATGTGAAAAGCGTTTATTTTGTGTGATTTAGGAACGTTCGGGTTAAAAAAACGATCAACGAATTATAATATATTATCGAGTAGGTATACTAGACGATTTGACATCCACTTAGCGTATAAAACGCCCGACTTCAACAGTTGTTCCAAAATTATGAGATAAAAAATGTCTCTTGTTATGCAAGAGCATCACGGTCCAGAAAGTCAGAAAAGTTCTACCCATATCGTTATACGCATATTATTATCCCCATATCATTAACACCCTCTCTTTTACCCTCCCTCTCTTTTTCTCTCTCTCCCTTTATATACATATATACACAATATACATAATATACGTGGGTAATATCAACTACGTCGAGTACATATAGTAATAATATTATATTCTAATTTATATAGAATTAATATTCGCACGATCTGATGACGATCGCAAACCTACGCGTAAACCTACATCCAAAACCCGCAGCGTCATAAAAGGACCAGTCGGAAGACGTGTGGCAGCTCAAAGATAGAGTGTATAGTATACGATAATATTACATTAATACACTTGCGGACAGGGTTTGCGCGTTGGAGTAAAGTTAAAACGGTGGAACACCGGAGCGTAGGTAATAAGTGAGTGGCGTCGATGATATGTATATATAGGTATAGAAATATATTGCCTACTAATATATATATATTGTAACGAAATAGGTATATTTGACACTGGGTCTGACGCACGGTAAAAGACCGGAAAACGACCGTCCACGAAATCCTATACGCTTTTATGCGTTTTACGTGTCAGCGCCGTTCGTCAGTCGACCGTCACTCACCCGGCACTTTGCTATACCGCGGTAACAACCGTGTAGAATGATTACCACGAACGCCAATTTGCAGACCAATTGCACGTCACGTCAAAACGTCAGTATCGCGCTGAATTAATAATTTTATAATTTTTCAATGTTTTTTTAATGCATACTTTTGAATGATCTTAAAGTCTTGATGGTTTTTTTTTTGTATTTAGCGATATTTTACTTCGTTGTCATTACATATAGAAGATCAAATCTAAAACAAAAACAAAAATATTTAAATGTCACTTACCAGCGGATTTTTAATTACGTTCACTCGTAGGTATTCCATGTTTATAACTTACCATTACAATTATTTAGATTTTTAAAATTTCTAAATATACCGAAAACAGAAATACTATGATAGTGTCTTAAAATGCTTATATGTGTTAGTCGGGTTAGCGTGACAAAAAAATATTATACTGATAAGAAGTACGCATTTACTGTGTCTGATGAGATTTATATTTAGAAAATTAAAACTTTTAACTATATCAAAATACACTGCGCTTATAACTTATATGCCGCGTGTGTAAAGTAAACGATAACATTAATGCGAATGAGTGTTTTGAGTATAATTGGTAAGTTTCATCATCAGCAGCACGTAGGAAAGATTTTGTTTTTAATCCGTAAACGAGGGCTTAAATGTCAAAGTGCCGTTATATTCAAGATGTTTGAACCGATATATGCCGACCGACAAAACTGTGAGACTTTAGCGGTCGGGCTTGGTAGGTTTTAATTTTGGAAATCAATGTAAACGAATAATAATACATAAATTATCAGAAAATTCATTTGAAATACCATCTTTTGTTAAACGATGACTTAAACTTTTATTTTTCGAGCGAGAATCTCACTATTTCACTACAAATTATTTTTTAAACATTTTAAACTCGTACGTATACCTAACATTTTAAAACGAGTAAAATTTAAATTTAAAAATACAGTGGATACATAAAGGAGGAGTTGGTGAAATTTTCAAAAACAAAATTTGAATAATTGCATAAATTTAACATAAAAATAGGGTGAGCAAAACTAGAGAATTTACCCCCAAAACATAACGACGGGTACAACACGCACATATTATCATAATAATACCTACAATATTATAATATTATAATAATGTGTACTACAAGTCCACGACCAACAACTGTGCAGGTATGTACCGCTACCGACCTCCGCCGTATAGCTGTCCGTAATATACTCACGAAGTTTATCAATTATTATGTTGTATTATTACTCGACCAGGCCCCTCAGCTGGCGCGCAAAACTTAAACTCCAGTCTAACACGAATATCGGAATATCACGATGATGATGATAATAATAATAATAATAATAATATAATGGGCGTACTGTGCATATTTTAATATTATGCATTATATACTGCACACACGTACTACAACACTGCGTGCAGTAATAGTCTGCGAGAATGCATCTGTCACTAGTGTGCGCGCATATTATAATAATGCAATATTATAACTACTGTACGGCTGCAAAAATAAAATAACATTCACATTTTCGGAGGGCAATACGAGGTTAGGGTCGGTGTCTGCTCGTCTGTCTGTCTGTCGGTCGGTCGGTCTGTATAGGTAATGTACGCGTGCAGCACGTCCCGTTCGAATCGCGGCTACGTCAATATAATGTCGTCCGCGTCGTGTTCTCTGCATATCAATAAAACGACAAACCCCGTGACATGGATTACGGCGTGCAAATGAACACGGGTTCAGTGAAGCGTGTCGAGACAACGCAACAACGACAGTGAAAATAAAAACAAAAAACAGCACATACATAATAGTGTACGCGTAGTTCCCGAGTTTTTCGAGACCCCGTGAGCCACGCCCGCCATCTATTATATAAAATAATAAAAACACACGACTTAGCAAAGAGATCACCTGCAAAGGTTGATTTTGAAGGTGGCCCGGTACAATAATGAGGGATTCGAGAAGTGTTCGGGATGCCCCGTCAAAATAATTATTCGATTTAAGTTTGTTTGAATAAATTATAAAAAACAAAATCAAATCGAGTCATTCGTTGTTCAATTCACTTTAAAAATATTAATGAAACAATAATAATCGATAATTAATACAAATAATTATTCGTCTATGGGCAAGATAAATCTCGTCCGTTATGGTCACATGTGGTACACGGACCAACATTTGGTGATGTATTATGATACGGGACAACCGTATTTGAAAAATTAAATTTTACTTTATTAACACCCTTTTTAGGGGAACCTTAGGGTTTCCTAACAACCACCAATTTAATTTTAGCGTCCTTCCTTCACCCAGGGATCTAGTTCCAAAAACGTTAGGTTTGGTGAACGCAAAAAGTATTTTATTTTTTCACCTATTATCAAGGTCTTATCGATTTTAGTTTAAAATGTAGCACCCATACACGTAATAAATATATTGTTATACTTAGGCTACTAGGCTTTATATTATTTATCTAACAGTAAGCAACACACATTTTATTTTATGAAAAGAAAGTTATAGGACGTCTTCGTCAGCACTATGTTCTCTAAATGTTCTTGAACCTAATCACTAGTAAAATATAATATGCCTATCTTTATTTCCACCGTCCTTTTTAGTGTAGGCGATTCCCACATTTTTAATTAAACTGTTTAACACGTTGAACAAATTATTAATTCCTGTTTAATTAAAATTTTCAAAATATTACCTTATGAGCAGTTTCTTTGTGTTATTATATTATTATTATTCTAATTTATTTGTTCAAAACAACTATTAATAATACCGAAATTTGTAAGACCATTGTTAAAAGTTGTGATACACTGGTAATAATTAAGAAACGTTTTTGTTGTAATAATGTATGCAATGCATGTATATTCTGTGTGAGTGTGTGTATGTGGGTGTGTATATATGTATATGCTATGAGATGTTTACTAGGTACATGTATTTGAATAATTTAACCCTTATGTCCTTATAAAAAAGAAAACAATATCTGAACAATTAATTTCATTTAGGAATATAAGAAAAAATATTTTAATTAATAAATTAGTAAATAGTTAAAAATTTTACTCTAAAATTAAATTGACAATAATCGTGGTGGATATTATAAAGTTTGTACTCTGTTTTCCAATAGATTTACGTGATACAGTAAAACGAATCGATCAGTACTCAGTAAAGCTTTTAAAAAATATTAAGCTTAAAAATACGAAAAATCAAATAATAAAATAAACATAACACACGTATTATATAAATGATAAAGTAACTCATTTTGAAATTATTTTAGTGATGAAATGAGATATTAGATATTTACATAATTTACATAACTCACAAACTATACGCAGCTATATCTATTACCTAAATAATTGTTACAAATGGAGTACTTATATCGATTACGCGACAATCTACTATAAAGTCATATACAAACTATATATATAAATTCCTTAATGTAATATAGGTACATAAATATATATATTATGGCGTATGTCAGTAGTCGGTGAATGCTGTCAGTCACCTAGTGAATGTCGATATGAATATAATAAATTTATCAATAACGATATACATGACACGGTTTTGGTTAATGTTATACATATTATAGTATAGGCTGTAGAATAGATAATGATACAATTTAATCAATAAATTAGTATTATTATTATATTACCCATATCAAATAATAATAATATAATGTGTTTGGTATTCATTTTAATTATATTTATTTCATATATAAATTATATGACAGAATAGTTTTGGCAATTGAATAAATCTATCATTATCCATAGGAAAAATACAATTTTCAATATTTAGTGCACTTGAGTTCGCATATTATTCTCAAGGTTAAAACATTTTATATATTTCCATAAGTGGTATAATTTAATTCATGATGCGTTATTTTAATCAGCTCTTGTGGCTTTTGGAATCACAGGTAAAATTTGACGGAAATCACCTGAAAACATGAAATTATAGTACCTAATGCAATACACAATGTATTATTTTTGTTTTTTAATGTTTTGTGAATAAATTATCATCTAAAATGTATTTAAAAAATAATATATTTATTTTAATTAATGT
>VUJU01001640.1:8897-45281 GCA_009835225.1 Aphis craccivora
GTTTGAAGTTTTAAGTTATATTATATCAGCTATTCCATTATATTAATATGTTAAGAATATTAATCTCGTTAAGACGTTTATTTTAAGGTGCCACATGCTAATTTTTTCGGTAAAATTATATTTACCTGTAAAAAAATAATTGGTAAATTTATCAGTAATTTACCTTATCGGTAAATTTACGCGGTAAAAATTTACCAAGCTTACATCTCTAGATGAAACGTTAGGTAACTAGTTTATGCATAATGCTGCATATAGTCATTTTTTGAATCCAATAATTTATCATTGCTCAAATATATCTCAACAAAACACAATTTTGATATAAGTGTGTCGATGTATAAAGCAACATAAGTTTTCCATATGTTTTGTATTTTATCAGAATTTTTTTTTTTGTTATGTACCTACCTATATCCATATCAATATTACGATCGATTCCTTTTTTTCTGTATAAAATTGAATTACACTTTTCAAAAATGATAAATTTTCCTAACTATATTTATCACACATTGTTCTGGTGAAAAAAAACAACAATTTCCCGATCGTCTCAATTTTTTTTTTAAACTCGTTCATTATAAAATATAACAATTTATTTAGATATTATTTACTCAAACTAATTAAATCTGACAAAATGCTTTAAATTTATTTAATTCATTATTAAGCATTATTAATAACATAATTTAAAAAAAAATAATGTTGTAATGTTTCTATTTTAGTATTACATAAAGTGGCATTTTGAACAAAAACATATAGTATTATTTAGCATTTTTGATTTAGTTTTCATATAAAAGCATGATACTTTCCTTCGACAAACAAACTAAAATCTATGTATAGTTTATACAAAATTGTAAAACAAAAGTTGTTACACTTAATATTGTTACAAATTCTTAAATAATCAACAATAAAATAGGTAAATTATTTACTTAATTAACTATATTATTCAGATTTTGTAAAACCTCCATTTTATACGTCTATTCAACATAATTATTAAAATATTACACTCAATTTTCCTCATTTCTATATAAATATATATATATCAAATATCTAAGATGATATTAAAAATTAATAAATTTAGAGTAAGATATATTTTGGAATTCAATTATTGAGATGTTAGTATTATATTTTGAAAATTTACTTTTAAAAACAATATTTGTCTTTTAGATATAAATTTGTACCTAATAATGTAATATATACATATACATATAAATATTGTGAGCTGTTTGTTTATCAAATAACAAAAAAAAAAAAAATCGGTCTGAGTTTTGTGGATTTTATGTATTTAAGCTAAATCATTTATAATTTAATTAAAATATGGGTTCATAAGATAGTACCTATACATTTAGATTTTTATGTATTTTAATTTTATCTTAAATTAATTGAAATTATATAATTAAAAATCAAAAAAATCATTTAAATCATTTAAATAAATAATTAAGCATATGTTTTTTTTTTTTTAACGATAATTATTGATCAATTTAGAGTTCGTTGTAGTTTTGTAATTTTCATTAACTACTAAATCATATAGTCTTATTTAAAATGTTATTAAGATAAATTATATATACCTACTAATATGTATAATAATTTACTTCATATAATCATAATAAATGTACATATTTACAGTGTTAAGAATTTTTCGATGAAAATCATTCATACAAATCTATAGATTAAAAAAAAAGATAATAATAATTTGATGAACTAGATGATTTACTAATTTAACTGGATAAATAATGTTAAGTATAGTTACCAATATTCTATATAATAAAAAAAAATAGAATGTTAAAATCGAAGCTACTAATTACAACTTTGTTGAGCATTAAAAGAAAAAACATCTCTTTTTTTTTGGGGGGGGGGAATTAAATATAACAATTAAAAGTAAGAAGTTTTAAGGATTCCATATTATATAGCTATAGTCTATATGGTTAGATAAAACAACTATATAGGGAATACAATATTGTAGATATAAGAATATATTTTGAATATTGAAGAAGATGTTAAAATATTTAAGAAGTAACAATAGATTTGCACAGAATACAATACTTGAATATAATATGTCTTGCATGTTAACTAACGTAATTAACCTAAATGACTTCTAGAGTATACTTGGTATATCTTGTAAACGCCAAGTGTCAAGTTAATAAATTGTAACACACATTTTGTATTCCAATAAACTGTACACAGAATTATTAGAGAAGTAACATATAAAATTAAATAAACATAGCTATTGGATAAGGCATATCAATATAATATAATAAAACAGTTTTATCATATCATCGTTCATTACTTCCTTGTTAGTGGATCTATAATTTGTAATCCAGTCATCTCGACGGGCACGCCTCATCTATTTAATGCTTAGTAGTGTTTTTTTTTCAGTTAAATATGATATCACGTATATTTTGATCTAGCGTTGTCGTTTTCCTCAGGTTTTCCGTTCGTTGGCTGTATCCTGCGGACTTGGCAACTCGAACGGTGTCCATACCGATAAGATATTTAACAGGATGAATACTCAGAACAGATATAAATTTTATTTGACGAATTTATGAATAATAACACCAATGATCTATTAACTAGATAGGGGAGATGATGGATGAGTAAACTTAATTTTTAATCTTAATCACTACGTATATTTCTTATTGTTTAATGTAAAATTGTATTGTCCGTAATAAAATTAACTATATAAAATGTAAATATATTCCGATCAATTTAAAATTTGTGCTTTTAAATTCAATAATTTTATTGATTTTAAAACTATATATTTTTTTAATGTAATATCACAACTAGAACAAGTAACTATCATAAAGTTATTAATTTTCGACCTATGCCTAAAAATAATGTGTTTAAATTTATTTATAAATGCATTTTATGTATGGGTAATTTATAAATTATAAATTATTAAAAAATAATTATAATAAAAAAATAACATAATATCATACAATTTAATAATATCTGAGTATTTTCATAAACACTAGTTATGTTAATTAAATGAATTTTAAAAATACAGTATAGTAATTATTAAAAAATAATTTTTATTATTGAGTAATTTTACATTTATAAAAATAAAAATCTAATTTGACATCTCCGTGTTGATATATTATAAATTAAAATACCTAAATTTTTTTTTTAGATTTAAAATTATTTTAATACTTATAATAACAAATGTTGAAACGATCCGTCAACTATTATCAATGTTTTGAATATTAATAATTACTGATTATATATATTTAAAGTTTGATGAAGATGACTAAGACGTAAGAACAAGTTTATTAATTGTCTAATGCAAAAATAGCACAAGTACATACATATAATAAGTAAACTAAGGAAATTATTTTTAAAAATAATGAAAATACCCAGAATGTGTAACTTTAATTGAGTGGAGAAGGAGGAATAACAAAAATAAAAACACAAGGCCTATACTTCAAATTTCTGTTAATACCTTAATATTTATTAGTATTAAAGTTAATAACTAATATGACAGCGTCGTAATATAATATTATGAAAATAATAAGCAAGGTAGCATTAATACATAAGCTACCTAACGTAAAAGATCACAAAATCGTAATTTTTTAATTTCTATAACATTCATTAAATCTATGAAGAGACAATTCGGTTTACAACTGTAAGTACAAAATTATCAATTTAATAATTCTTACATAATTATTTCGAATACTACGATCAATGCAGTTGTATATAATTTATTTGAATACATTTACCGGAAACATTATTTTGCACTGAGCGTGGGTAAATTGTAAATCGCCAAAGGGCTCTCGGGACTGTAAATGTCAAAAACGATCTGAAAAAAAATATCACTCCATGTCTTTCGACTGTAGGTACGCATTCATTCATAATCGTGTCTCACTGTTGTTTCGCATAGTAAGTATATAAGTCGACCATTATCGCGATTTTGTGTTTAGCGAAATGTCAAGTGTGTTTTCACCTCCAACGGTTTATTATTAAATATGTATTTCTACTCCAAACAAGATAAGCAAAAATACTCGTCGAATGGAAGGTGCTATGCCGAAAGAGAAAATCGATGATACTTGGCTACCTACATATTATTATAACATCTGCGTGTCGATTATTATTGATATATATATATATATATTTTTTTTTATCGATTTCAGTTAGAACGAAGTGCATTTATTGAAGCATATTGATGTATTTATTACATCTGTACATCGTAAAACTTCAATCCTCAAGTATACGAATAATATGACAACGACACGACTCTTTTAATAATTAATAACTAATGAATAGATAAATTATATTATTGTTGTATCGTATAACAATCGTAAATACCTAATATAATAATAGTATGTGTTGAAATCGGACAAACTCATCACTAAATGAGCAACAGATCAAAACGATATATTATATATATACCCAATAGCCATAAATTATATTATTATAATATAATATACACGTGTTACTGATGTATACAGATCCACATTATTACAATATCATAATATTATGTATAGGTAAATTATATTGGTAATTACACCGATGTAGCATATCATTAAGTGCGTCGTGACGTTGGCCTGTCCGTCGGTATAATATCTAGAGTAGTAGGTACACGGCCACGACAACAATAATAGCAGTATTATATTATTAATTGTAATGATACTGCGATAACATTCAATTAGTCGCCCGAGGACGCATCACCAGGGTTTGGCCCTCGTGATACCGCCGTTGGCATAATTGTATGTACAGCGTAATCGGGGGGGGGGGGTAAGTATCTGTCCAGGCGGGGTGCAACTTACAGTTATAATAATATACATAGCAATCGAGTAACCTTGAATGACTGGTGGGAGGGTGAATATGTATGCGCTGTTTCTACGGTTATCCAATTGAAATAGCAAAATTCTAATCACCACGGTCTTATAACGTATTGTATAAATAATGAAAAAAAAATAATATAGCATCATTTCTATTTTTCCATTTTAATTTTAACTGTTAAATTTGAAAAAATGTAACAAATATACATGTAATAAATATTTTTTCAACTTTAAAGCACTATTACCTAATATTACAATTAATTTTAAGTAATAGGAATCATAGTTGGAATTACATCTTTATGTTTAAGAACCTTACTTTCGTATATAGCCTGTGATTTATTTGTCGAAATAAACCTAGTGCATAAAAATTTAGCGTCATTGATTCGTTTACAAGTAGGTATACGAGTGTAAACATGCGATATTATGTATTAGTGATTAATTTTTGTTACATAATATTATTTGCATATTTATTTGATTGAAAAAAAATATATACATTTATTTTATTACTGTTAACAAATAGCAAATATACGAAACACACTAATAAATAAATACACCGTCGCTCAAACACACCCATACAATATAATGAGCGCGTAGCTATATAAAATATTTAACAATTTTAATATGATTTATTTAGCAAAATAACTGATTCTATACAATAGATGTACCTAAGTTTTTTAAAATTATAATATTGAATTGATTTTTCATTATAAGAAAATGAGATTTATTTTTAGGATTTTTATGCCACTGTACCTACTCGTATTTTCTATAACAGTTTTCCTGGATTCACTTACTCATAAATAAATAAAATATAGATATACATAAAATTGTATTTATAATTAATATGTACATTTAAAAACAATCTTATATGCTACACAATTTTAATCGCTATAGATTGATGTATTTATACCGTAGAGTAAAGAGTATATTATAGATACTATATTATACATATAATATATATTTATTTATAATAATATACTCTATAATCGAAAAACAAGTAACAATTTTTTTCACTTTGATATAACTTAATATTATAGACGTAAATAAATCATATATTTATGATTAAAATATTTAACAAGTTTATTATTATTATTAATATATAATAAAATAATATTAATAAATAAATAACAATTGTTTTACATTTAAGATAAATCATAACTTTCAAATTTAAGTGAAAAAGAGCTGTGGTTGAGTGTGTAAACGAGGCACTGAGTACCTACCACCTAATCACCCAGGCTGTGTTACATTTATGTTGTGTGATATTATTAAATTCAAAAGCAATGATAAATCATCGCATTCTTAAAATTATTTTGAGCAAAACTCAGTTTAAAGCGGGGTTAAAACTTAAAAGTTTGAAACGTTAACCACACAATTTCTTAAACACTCTTTAGCAGATTTTCACTATGTTCGAGAAAATCATGATAAAATCGATGTATTCCTCATCTCTATTTGAAATACTAAAACTATAATTAAATTAGTCATCATTGACCAAGTAGGTATATGTATTAGAGATTTAATAGCAATACAGTGGTATTACATTTTGATGTGGGTAATGATAAACTACTGTGCTCAAAAAATAATATCCATTTCCAAACGTAATACAATTATTATTGAATTATAGTATAGCGAGTTATTAACTATTCTTAGAAAACAAATTTTTCATCAACAAATTATTATATTTCTTGAACTCAGCATAATTCTCGACCGGCTACTTTACGGCGTTTATTATTGAACTAGTGGAAATAATTCATAAATATTCGTGTGTAGTCGCATATTTAATACAAGTTTCAAAAATTCGATCACAAAATTAATCATTTGCTCCAAACAATATTGTAGTATCGTTCCCATACTCAAACACACCATGATAAAATGTAGGTACTCGTAAATAGGTGTCCGTCATCTTGATATCGTTATTTATATTCTTGTCGTTTGCGCATTAGGAGCCAGTCAAAGGGGCGATAATGCGATGTGAATCTGAGTCGATCCGTTAGTGTCCATATTATACAACTATAGGCGTCTAGGCTTATATACCTATACGGCGTGTAATATTCACTTCGATTATAGTGTTGGCAATCGTTTACACGAGTGTACTACATAATATAGTATTGTAAATGCAATAATATTGATGATTAATATTAAACCCATTCAACATGAATCAGTCAATATACATAGAAATATTCCTAATAGTTAATCATATTATTATAATATATCTTTTTTTTTTTTTTTTTAACTCATATTAAAAAATATGGATGTACGTATTATTCCTTATAATATTTTATATATTTCATAATAACTATGATGGTATTTGTATAACAGTTTCCATTTTTTATTGGTATCAAGTTTTTTCTTTATAAAAAACAATATTTTTAATGTTTTTTTTTTTTTTAAAAATACTAAGAAAATTGCAAAAATACAATACCTTTTTAAAAATTTTAATTTTAAAATATTACGCAATTGAATGATGGTAACAAAACGTATTATGAATAGATAATGATTACTTAAAATTTTCGATTGGAGGATAAAATAATAGTTTGATTAAAATAACTTGTATTATATTCTTCCACAACTCTACAAAATATAAGTAATTAATATTTTGCGAGTTCCAGGTTTAGTCCTTTCAAAAGAACTTTTTCGTAAAATATATTACAAATTATGTATTATATACCAATATCTCAAGAAAATTATGAATGAAAATTTATAACTCGACTTGTAAGTTATTATTTAAACATCGAAAATTAGTTTTATTTTTACGACTAACGAAATTAGGTAAACATTTTAAAATAATTCATATTTAAATATCAAAAAATATGGAATACTATCTAAAGGTAATAGTTTCTAAATTAAAAATTACTTATATTTTCTACTGTATTGACTGATTTGTCTTTAAAATTATTTGTAAATGGAGTACAAAGTATCTTATATCATAAAATATATTCAGCTTACGGCAATTTTTACCATAATTAGGTATTGTTAAACTATTGTTAAAGTTTCAAATATTTAATTGAACGCATATTTTAAAGTTATGTTGCGTTTGCGTGTTACGTATATGGAATAATTAAAACGTTATAAACGTATACATCTCAGGTATGGTGTATCAGTGTCCAGTGACAGATTAATATCAAACGAACGAATATGAAAAGATTTTAATGTTAATAATATTAGACAAGACACTTAGTATTTAAATAAAATGTTATTATAATATATTTTATTTAACCAATAACTTGGTAGCAGTACTCAAAACGAGATTTCTTCAGCACACGAATTTGTAACAGAATGGAGGATTACTATAATTTTTTTTTTTTTTAAGTAATCAGAAATAGTTATACCCATATGATGGAACTCCATTGTAATACAAAATGAATGTAAGATGACACGTGCTTCCAGGATATACTATGTAATAATATGTATATTGTCTATATTATAATAACAAAATATGAATACTGTAATGGTATGAAACAATATACTATTAAACATTTTAGCACGCACTTAACAATATTATACTCAAGTCTACATCAATGTGATTACAAATATTCAAGTTTTACCTTTTTAGAAAAACAAAAACATGTTCTACTAAATATGATGTTGGTCTTTCGAATTATATGCAACAGTTAATTTTGGTTAATGAGATGTGAAATTTAACGTATTTCACTGGTAATAAATATCAATAATATACATGTATTATAACGATAATAATATTTAAAATAAAAATTAAACGGAATTCTAAAATGTAATTTAAAACATTGTTTGATAGTGATTAACTGTTAATTGAAATATATTGTTTTTTTTTTTTTGTAAATATTCATTAATAAATCAATTTTTCATTTTATAATTGCATTTTTTTTATAAAGCCCATTATTATTTATTTATTTATTTTTTATTTTTTTTGTGAACACATTTTCATTTAAATGTAAATTAGTACAAGTCCACAATTTTATATCGCATAAAATTTATTGTCTATAAAAGTAATTCGTATATCTAACAAACAGTGTTAAAAAGTATTGAAAGCATAGAATTTTTTTCCAATTATATTGAAAGTAGACACCTAGAGTTTTTTTTCAGTTTATTGTATCCTAAAGAAATTCAAGAAAATTACAAAGGTTAACTTGTGTGATATTACTCGTAGTAATGGATACATATTTTACATATTTATGTGTCAAAATGTTTTATAATAGGTTTATTTATAAACCGAAAACATATAATACGCTACGCAATAATTTTGGACTGCCTACATGTATAATTATCATAATTGATAAATCGAAAATTTTGGTTTATCATAAATTTGATTAATAATTGTCTCGTTGTATTTACTTCTCCTGGTTCAAAAATTTAATTTATTTTTTAATTGTTTTGATGATAACTTTATTAAAAAAAAAAAAAAAAAATTAAAAATACGAATTCAACCTTAAATGTTATTGTCTCAGTTTATTTTTTAATCTATAACACATTCTTGAATAATAAAATAATATGAAAAATTATTAAAGTATATACCGTTTATTAAATTATATATCAGTTTATGTAAATAACATGGTACTTATAAAGTAAACATAATAATATTTTAATATGCATAAAATATACAAGATACTACATAATATATTTTGTACCCAATCCAATATAAATTAGTTTAACATGTTATTATAATTTACAATATAAAAAATAGCAAAGCAAACTATACTTACAGTAACTTGAACTATGATACCTGCTTATAATGACTGTATACGAGTATACGAGTAGGTAATAAATCTTATAATACAATTTCCCTAGTAGGTAAAATGCGTGTACCTAATTCTTAAAAAACTTTAACATAATATAACCTGTTGTTCATATTTTGAGTGAGTATAATATATTAGTCAATAAATATCTTATTTTCAATTTGTCCATATATTAAAAACGATTTATCGGTATATATGCATTTGGATTTTACAGTAATCTACTATAAGTACACAAATTGTCTGCACATTAATTGTACTAAGACATAATGTACAATCTATTTGATATCAGAATAAAATATATCATTAGAATATTATATGATATATTATAACGCAATAACTTAACAAAAATATTAGCTACTGTAATTGATTTCACATTAATAAGTGGGATAAGTACTCGGATACCCGACGTCATGCCCGAATATATCATCTCGAGTACTGGCGTTATTAAGAGGTTTGACAGCGTATGGATGCTGTTTGCATCGTTACAAACATGACTTAAACAAAGAAAAAAAATTAACAAATAATTCATGAAATAAATAAACATGTTTTTTGGTCATTAAAATCTGTGGAAACATTGACACACGGAAATTGTAGTTTTATCATGGTAATTAACAAAATTAATGTGACAGTTATTATGATATCAACGGTGGTATTCATCGTCACGGTTAGGTTTGGGAGTCCAAAAACATCGACGACATAGGTACACGATACAGGAAAGTTATAGATGGTGTTGGTATTGTAAAATAATATAGTGCAGCGTGTATACACATTACGCGAGGTCGGTCGCACGTCGTCGTCGGGTCATTGCATTTCGCAAGGTCAAACGTCATATGAGGGCGAGAAAAAAAAATATATAGCTCCTTTAATTTAATAGGGACTCGGCCCTTTATCACGGCTCGCGCAATTCCGTTTTTGCACGATCGCTCAACTTTGACCGTCAAAAAACCCTGGCGGGTACTTCCTGCGTATAAACCTCGGACGAATTAATCATAGTCCCGACAAGGATATCTACTTATTTTATAGAACAACGCGATACATTATATTATAGGTTTATATACGATATGTGTGTATATATACACATGTGTAACACACACACTTTTTCCTACCGACAATAAGTGCGGTGCCGGCCATTCATTAGGTACCGGTGGTACTCATACATCAATTGCACGTCGGACGATGGCAATAAGAGTCAAATCCGCCACCACTACAACCATCAACACCACACCGCCACCCACGAGATCGACGATAAAGGTCTTATAGAGAGTTTGCGGCGGCGTTGCCTTGCTGACGGACATATATAGCTCAATGCCTAGACGCCCCGCCCGCACTTCCGCCCATTCACTACCATTATATTCGTCTGTCTTGTAACTGCACACTTTTTATCGAGAGATTTAACCGATGTTTGCAGTTGTTTTCTGACAGTTTCGCCGCCGGGTTTATTGAAAACTGTATGCCGTGCAAACGTGTGTTTTTGAGCTCGTAGAAGATGGCAACAAAAGCCAAAAAAGAAAAATCATATTGATCGGTTACGCATCGTGTTACAGAGAAAAAAATTCTGAT
Organism: Aphis craccivora; assembly: GCA_009835225.1. Lineage (NCBI taxonomy): Eukaryota > Metazoa > Arthropoda > Insecta > Hemiptera > Aphididae > Aphis > Aphis craccivora. The sequence continues at coordinate 19,927 of VUJU01001640.1, forward strand.
TTATTCTTTATACAGCCATACTAGCTTTGGGATCATTGTAGATTTAACAAGACGAAGTATAACTGATATACCTACCTACAATTAAATCGATTTTACAACGAATTCATAAGCAATTGTTTTTTGTGAGCGATTTGTCTATACATTTAGTATATGCAGTTAAATGTTTTTATACGTAAGAATTAATATTTTTATTATTCAATCAAAAATTAGGTACATTATTTTGCTTAAAAACAAATTAATGTAAAAATTAATCAAATTTAATAATAAAAAAGAAAAATTAATTTATTATATAATATATAGTTAAATAAATAGAATTAGTTTTGTAGCTTTATAATTTGAAAAAATCTGATATATATATATATATATATAAATACAACAGTTATTATTTTTTGTAACCAATTATAAATTAATGATGGTACGTTCAATCTCATTTGTACAAAGCAATATTTTATTTACAAAATTCTTAACCTCATTTCTAATTATGGATACTTTATAATACGATAAATGTATAGTGTTTCTACGGGAATATCATAGTGTCAAAAGTGAAATTTTAATAAAACCTACTTTATTATAAACAACTTTTTATTATGTGTATATGTGTATACCTTTATAGTTATTAATTAACAATAATTGTGCTACCTAGTTATGAACCATATAAAACCAACACTCTAAATATCATATAAAAAATTATCGATGCCATGATATAATAATAGCAATACATATCAAAATAAACAAATCTTAGATGACAAATGCTAATCGGTAGACATTTCGGTGTTATGCAGCACACTAATAAAACAATAATACTTGTTATATAATTATATTATACAACATCGATGTACGCGAGAAAAAATGCAGCTGGCTGAATCTACTATCGCGCGTTTCCGATTGAAAATTATAATTGTTTTGTAGTCCACTCAACAGCATATATATTATATATGTATATACTTTTAAGCCCCAGTAGCTTAAAAATGCGCCGTACGTCATTAAAACATTCCCATTCTATTTATACGAAGTGCTATTTGCATCGTTTTTTAGTGCTAAATAAAATTGAGTAGGTACATAGTTATATGATAATAATTTATACAGTAGGTACCTACTTTAGTAGACAATTCAAGTAGATTATATTTTAAAAATCGTTGTTCATTTTTTTCCAGTACATAATAATCAAATATCAGACTATCGTCTTAATAACACGTATAAAAGAAATATCATTAATTGTAGTTTTTAAAGCTCCACTCAGAACCAAATGCGATGCATTGCAGTGATGATCTAGGATAAAAATTCAGGCTGGGGAAATGAATTAGACATATTATTATATATTTTTTAGTATAAATAAACTAAAAACTACCTAATTATTTAAAAAATAATATAATATAACAGAGTCAGACCAATAAAAAATACCAATATGTCATGCCAACGAGAACCTCTCGGTACCACAATGGGTCGGGGCAGTTTCTGATAGGTACTTTGTTTACTATTTCATAACTATAGAATCACAAATAATAATAATATATACACGGAACTAATGAAGCGATATAAGTTCCCAATAGTTGGGATTTCCAAATCGTATTTATGACATTTTGTTTTTAATATTTTAAATTTCGTTAGATAATAAATTTAATAATATACTCGTATTGATAGACAAAGACTGAAATTTTTCGCGTCAAGTCCCTTCAAGATGATATATACAATATATATAAGTATATACAGTGATATTATTATATTGGTTTGTAGTTTTTATTTAATACAGATATTATATTATTAAATTTAACTTACTTTAAATGTATAGTATAAATGCATTTATTTAAACTATACAAAATACAGCATATATGTGATGTAATAATTAAAAAAGTAGATATGTGGATGCCGATTTGTATATTGGGTGTTGAGTGAATCACTGTAATGAATTCGTTAAATTTTAATTCAATAATATATACATGTACGTGAAAAACAATTCTAACGGCCTATCAGTCTAATATATCACAAAGTATATTTCATGATATGTATTTTTATATACCTAGGTGTTAAAGTAATTTATTTTTATTTTAGTAGGTACTACGGTAGGTCGATTAAATTTTTGTAGAAATATTGTGTTATTGGATGATTGTTTAGTACCAGTATGAGATACTTGTAAAAATAGTTATTATATTAAATTTGCAAACTTAAGTTATAAAATTAAAGGTAAAATAATTTTTTTTTTTTACTAAAAATGAAAAAAAAAATTTGTCCACATATTTTTAATATTTTTGTAAAGTTATTAGGAACAAATTATGTGAGAGTTATTTACTTTTTACCTTTTTTTCAAAAATAAAAAAAAATAAATAATAAAAAATGAATAATTTTACTGCCCCAAAAACTGATGACACAGAGAGAAAAAACAAACATCATTTTAAAATCAATAAATTCAATAGTTTATCACTACTAAAAGTAAAAAAAAAAATGTCTTATTTACATAGTATAGCCTTTAACTGAATTAAATGAATTAATACACGACAAGACACAACAATACGATGAGATAATTAATTTGTTTGTTCACAAACCTGAATTTTCCACTGTTATACTACTGTAGTTGTTAATAATGGTACAATTCACTTCACAATTATTCTGAGGATAGAAGTTTTTTTTTAGTTTTCACACACGCACACCTGGTTTGTTGATTTGTTCATAGGTTTTCGAATTCTATCTCTCTTCAGTGACTATCAACTTTTAGCCCGAGAGTATGTATTACGCTGCACTAATTAAACTCAGATCTGGAAATGTCATCCGTTTTGTTTCGTGTGACACATTTCTACTCAGTTTTGAACTGCTTCAGCAGCGATAGTTGAGATATTATTATTATTATTATTATTATACACGGCAGTGGTCCGTGATTTATTTGTAAATATATACGGAGTAGTCATGACCAAAGTTTCTGCATCCCGACAACTCTTCCTAACTGTCAAGTTTTAGCGACGGTCGGTTTATTTCTTTTGACATAGTAAATACAGTAAATACATAGAGGAGATACAAGACAACCGGTCAAAACTATTTATGAGTGATTAATGGATCCAGAAGGTGTTTGTATGTTGCGTCGAATTTTGTCGAACAGTGTGTTTTGAGACCGTTTAATGATTCATCTTATTTATAAAAACATTTCGTACACATATGCTGTTTTCATCTGTTTACGATTTGTTTTGATTTCGTTATATTTAACCAATGGCCATTCGTCCAATTACTCATGATTACTGATGTTTAGCACAACATGTACAATGTATATAAACAATACTAATACTTTAAATTTTAAGGTTATTATCTTATTTATACTTATATTACACAATTATTAATATCACATTCTTATTTAATTTACCTAAATAGTTTACCTATAATAAGTAATAAGACCGTAATGTTATAACTTTATTTGAATCTATGTTATATTAGTACACAATCGTGACTATACAACGATAAATAAAAAAATGTAAAAAAAATAATATCTACAATAAAAGTAAAAAAAAAAAAAATATTTAACATACACAACGAGATCTAATAAATTGTTTTTTTTTTTATTTTGTTACAATAAAATTAAGTAAAAATATGTATTATAGCAACAAAAATCGATTATCTATTTAATATTGTTATTATTAAATCTGAGAAAACATTTCCAAGAAATATTTTTAAAATGAGCGTTACAAAATACTTAAAAGTTAAGATATTGAAAAGTAAGTATACTAAAAAAAGAGTTTTTTCAGTGAAATAAATTATTATTAGTAGTAGTATCAGCATTAGTAACATGATACCATGATCTGTTTTGATGCAGTAAAAGATTGTATTTTTTTCCTGTGGGGGAAAATATGTAAATTTTTTTGAAGTAATCGTTCGTTCAGATTAAAAAAATATTTAAATCATTCTTTTACCCAGAATTATTTTCTTAAATTGTAATTAAACTATGACATATTTAAAAAAATATTTTTTAAATATATAATATAGGATACTTTGTAGCTATATTATTTTTTCACTATAAATAGAGAAAAATACTTGAAATAAGTAACGACGCCATTGTTAGTAAATACACTGTAATACACTCAATGTTTACAATTAAAAAATTAAAATTAAAATTAATTTAAAATACAAGACGTGTGCCTTATTTGTACTTATTGATTACATCTACATAACTTTTAAATTTTATTTTAATGTACTATATATACATTTTCTATCTTAAAAAAAAAAAATTATTTTCAACTATTGAGAAAAATTCTTATAAGAATACTACGCGTATTTCAAGGTAAATATTTAGAATTTTGAAACTTTTTTTGATATAAGTTAAAAGTGTCTTAATTTAAAATATTTATCTATTACCATTAACTTTTAAATTATTAGAACTACTTTTTGTTTGTATTATTTTTGGATATAAACTATAAAGTAAATGCTAAAATGCACATCGTCTTTTTTAATGGTTGAACATTCTTTTTAGATAAATAAATAAATCTTAAAAATATTTTTGAATAACTTTTGAAGCAACAAAACTGTCAATCAAACTACCCTAGCTGTGTAGTGTATACTCACTTATTATATCTAATGCATAGTATACAGTATACACATTGTAAATATTCACTTTATTCGTAAAAAAAAAAAAAAATAAAAAAATACATAATTGATAAGCAAACAATTCTTTTAAAACCAATATATATTTATAACGGTCGATCTACTACTTTAATAAACTCTGAACTTACTTAAAATACAATAAAGAAGAATTCATTAAGCTTCTCATTTTTATATTCAAATAGGTATGCCTATAATATTAACGATCTAAACTATTTATTAAAATATAATATGTAAACTTAATGTTTTTATATGACCAAAATTTATTAATTTGTTACATTGTTATTACCTATAATTGATATTTAGAACTGAAAATGACAGATTTCAACTGTCGGGTCTAGAACCAAAAAAATTTCTCATAGTTCGAATAAAATGTTTATATTTGTCTCTTCGACAATCCGAGTTTGCTATAAAATGTGTCAGCTGGCATAGTTATAACGTGTAAAAAAAAATAAAATGGTTACAGTACGTCGAAATCCCATTAAAATAAAATAAATTTATTTTTTATCACTTATTCCAATAAATTATATTTTATTAGTCACACTTAAGAATATTTTATTTCCAACATAAAAGTTATTTATTTTTTAGTAAAATTTAATTAAAATAAAATAAGTTCTTTTCAATACATCAATCTTTTTGATTTTATAAATTTAAACAAATCACTTTCTTATGAGATGTTTTTAGGCATTTTTTTTATTGATTTCTTAATGGGTATTTTCCAATATCGTAGTATATTATTAGGTACCTATGTGGCTATAATTATTGTACCTTCCGCGTTCTTCTAATTGATTTTCATTTTAAAAATACATTTTCAATTTATTATAGATGTTTAGGTTATTTTTATGTATTATGTAGTTTATATAATAAAATAAACAGGGTAAATCATTTTAACAGTAAACAATTATTATATCTAAAAGTATTATTGATACAAAAAAAAAACTAATATTTACATAATTTCAACTAACTTCATAACAACATTTTTATAAATAAATATTTTTCACATTTTACGTTTAAAAATATTAATGCTTTTAAAATTAACGAGTGTTTACTATTAAAATAATCTCTCGTTATAATACCAATATTATGAGAAATATTTTCATAATTTTTTATTAATGTAGATTCCAGGTCGGTCACCTATATGCGTTTAGTATAAGTTGTATTTTGTAATCTATATATAATTTACTCATTAAATCAGTCGAAGAAAACAAGACAAATATATAAGTTCTATACCTTAATAAAATATTAGTTATTCTTTATACAATGGTAATAATACTGATAAATAATAATTGTAAAATGTCTGTAATTCCTTTGTATTATTCATAAATTTGTTTCTAAAATAAAACCACTAAAATATACCTAATTAAATGTTAAATAAATTACGTGGTTCCATCAAATAATTATTAGGTATGTTTGCATAATAACTTAAATTTTAATATTTTAAACCATTTTTTACTTTTCAGTTATATGAATAAATAACTAAAATTTGCTCATCAACTAAAATGAAATAAATTTACTTTATTTTTATTATTATTTATAAAATACTTTTTACAATCTTTATACATTATTAATACAATAAGTAAATTATTTAACGTTTGTACAAGACTTGAAAAATATGAAGGAAGAGAGCATTCATCAACAATACTTCCAATTTAACGACTTAGGGGAAGTAAGTTGTTATTGATTATTTAGTAGATCACGTTTCCATTGTTTGAATCATCGGAAAGGGTTTTCAAGTAATGTACAAGAACATATGAGAGGGTTTACGTGGTTTAAGGAGTTTTTATGAAATGCATTATAGTGATAGGAAACAAGTGTGGATATTTTTGTTATGTTTATGTCAAATTTATATATAAGCGTTTTGAATTCAAAGTACTTTTTCTTGCTAGTTATACGTTTTATGAATATATGTGTAAATAATACTATAAAATGTAATATAATAACATAATATTATAAATAGTACATTACGTATATGATTTATCATTGAAAATATGGAGATCTCAAATATTTTATTGAAGATTTCATAAAGGATCATTAAGATTTATATTGTACTACTATAATGGAATAAAATCTTGGGCCATTATATTCAAAAATCACAAAAAAAAAACTTTATTTATAAATAGGTTTCGCTTAAAATGTATACACACCATAATATATTTGATACCACACGCAGGTATATATTTAAACATATTATCTATAAATTATTTAAAAATTTCAAGTTAATTACTCTTAGTTAATGATAGATATATATAATATTATAATATGCGATGTTATTGGTTAAAAATAATATTTGTTATACCTATTAAAAAAAACTTCAGTATCTAAAATAATTTTTCCATCTCCACTGATCATCCGTCTTCGTATTTCTCTCATTATATAATGCCAAAGTTAACTTAATGGCAATTAAATTATATGTGCAACACATACATAAATACATTGAAATTCACATGACAAACAATTCAAAATTAAACTAATTTCCACCAATCTCTAAAAGCAGATAATTATATTTGATCATAATTTGATTGACAGTACCATATAGTAACTATTTTATAGTGCATGAAAGCCCAAAATCAATATTCCAGTCTTCATAATTTGTCAATATATTAAATGATTATTAATCAATAATTATTAGGTACTATAATACATATAATATAGTGTAATCTACAATGATTTTAGCAATTTTATTTTGTATTTTTGTTATTAAGTATCTATATGTATTATAGTCATACTAATTACAGTAAAATAATACATACAAATTGATAAAACTCTAATACAATGACTAGAATTTTACTATAACATTTTTTTGTCAAAAACTTTATAAAAAGCACTTGGTTCGTATTATTATCATGCATAAATTAAATACTACCTAAATACAATTGAAGTCCAAGCTTGTATTAGATTTTGCTATTTTTTTTATTCTAGTAGTTCGTTGATCTATGTCAATTAATTAATATAAATGATTTTGAAATAATAACTTCTATAATAATAGATTTACTTAACGGGTAAAACAACTATTACGATTTTTATTTAGAGTGTAACTATTTATGTGTTGTGATATTAAAAACAGAAGTGATTATGTCAAAAGTATCCACTTAATTTATGCTTCTGTGTTTATATAATATTTTCACTCAAGTAGGTGACTATCGTAACCCAAGATCCCTTTCGTCCATACTTTATAATTTTTATACAAGCATTTATTAAGAATTTAAATAACTTTTGACTTTGGTGAATTTATAGTCCTACCTTTTTTTTATATTGTATAAAATTATGGTTATGTAGCAGTTTGTGGTTGTTCTTGTTTACGAAACATTTCTTATTTTTTTTTTTTTTTTTTAGAAAAATCTTGGTATGTTTAAGAATTTATTCAATATTATTGTTTAAAAATATTCTCTACTCTTTTTTATAAGTTCGATCTCAGCCAGCCTGATAAGTAATATGTTCTGTAGAAATTCTGGAATTCAAAATATCGATCATTATTAAAACTAAAACTTTCCAATTCAAAAGTCTCCGTCAAATTTATAAATAACACTGTAAGTGTTTTACAAATACTTCTCAATTCTAATAGTCCTAAAGTTACCTAAAATCTTCTACAAACATCTTACATTTGACCTTTACAACTATCGAAATCTTCTCATATCCAAGTTGGATCCAACCTATCTGTTCTTCTGAAGGAATAAAATCCAGACACAATCCATAGAATTCCATCATTGAATGAATTCTCCCAGAAGTTTTATAAATCACCTACTCATTCATCATTAATTTAAATTATTGTAAAAAATTAAATAATAGGTTATGAAATCTATTTAAAATACAAAATAATAATATAAAAATATTACAATTAATTTATAGTAGTGTAAAATATAATTTATAATCAGAATAAACCCATCACATGTGTCTCTTTTAACAATTGGCTATCAAATTGATCATTAAAAACATGTTCAGTACAGTAAGAATGAAGTAGTCTAGCCATACTGGTATAATACTTATAGGCATACTAAACACACACAAACATGCTTGTACATATCATCATGTTTAAATAATACAAAAGAAGGCGTATGTAATGGTATGATTTATACTATATAATAGTGTAAAATGAAAACGGTTCATCAAATCGCCCATCAGTCTAACCATAAAATATTTCCAAAACTATAGTACTGAACAATAATTATGTTATAATACTAGGGTCGTAATTATCATATAGTTATTTAGATTCCTCAACAAGCCGTCCAAAAGCAATAGTTTGGCAATAATGCAAACATTTCTAAATATTAGTTAATAAATTATTTCAATTTTAACACATCAAAGTTTTGTCTGCTATTAAGTACCTACAAATAAAAATGTAACCTATTAAAACTTATGCCAAATTTTTAAGTAGTATTGCTACCGGTGGTTATTTTTTTTGTTAATTAAAAAAGAAAACAATACCTTATAAAATAAAATACCTACATGCCTAATATTATGAAAAGTTCAATAATTGATTTATAGTTCATTTATTCCTAACATTTATGATAACGATTTATTAAAAAAATATTTAAATAAAAAATGGTTCAATTTTTAAGATAAAATATAAAAAAGGATGATGAACGCAAAGAATATGATAAAATAGCTTGATCACGCGCGATGTGTAACTAGCAAGAATAATATTACTTATACGAATGATACTATATTTTCAACTTGAAATAATTACTAAAACCCAATAATAAGGTATAGAGAAGATAAACTTCAAATATAAAATTGTGAACTAACAGAAGAACAGTGTTGCTGCCTGCTGCATATGTAATAGGAAGTGATTTACCACAAAATAGCATTAGATTCCTGTTTTGTAATAAATAAATAAATAAATTTTCAAAACTAATTATCTTGAAAACTATGTATCTACTGAATATTTTGAACTGCAATATTGTAGCATTTAGATCAAAATATTTTGTTTGACTATGAACAAACAAAAAAAAAAAAACTGTTCATGTATAATAAGTGACAAATCACTAGATAAGTGTATATCTTCCGTTGAAATGCAGTATTTTTTCACCCTAAAAACAGATCATATATCTTACACATGCCCAAATAAATAAATAAATAATAATAATAATAATAAAAAAAAAAACATTACCAGTTGTACTCTATAGGGCGCTTGAGTAAATAAGCTTATATAGCTTTCACCAATCCTACATTTTTATGCATTAGTCTCTGGCTTGGACTGTTTCCCAGAGGAAATGAAGAGCACGAAACCCGTTATCTCGGTGGCTGATTAATTCGTAAATATTTCCTTCAGCATAACCAACCCATTCTGTCGTCAAACCAAAATGTGTGATTCGTAAAAAGGTGAAAGCCAGATTCGAAATAAGAAAGAATGCAATTGTATTTCCTGTCACTGACGCCTGTTTCGTATTGTGGTTTTAACGTAAAATTATTCGAATGATTCACGTATAATACTTATCTTTATCATTACTATAGATTTGTGCAGTTCACCAACTTCTTTTTTTAGCAAAGCGTGTATGTGTATGTGTGTATTACGTATAATGTGTACATTTTTGAAGATATATGTAAATTAAAAACAAGGCACTTATCGGATAATTACATTAACGGATTTCACCAGTATTAATAAACGATAAGTTATAAATACCTACCTGCATAAATATTGCCCAAAATTTAACATGAAATAAAATTAGTAGTTAAATATTATTTTAAGATGTTTTTTTTTTCATTCAAAATCAATAAAATGTGTATTTTATATACTCATAGCATATATTGTTAAGTCCATTGAATATAATAAATATCTGTGATAAATTACGATAAGTTGTTAAACATCGATATTGTATTATACAGGGATAATTAATTTAAATATGTAACTATATGTTTTCCTCGAAGAAAAAAATATTAGTTTCTTAAACTTTATAGAAATAAAAATAAACTATATTCTAAGTAGGAACCCAATCAAACCTTAAAGTTTCAAGTATATTATTTTCTCACTATGCAAAAAAATATGTTAAAATATTAAACCCATTTTGCAGTATTTTAATAAAAAAAATAAATTGTCATGAAGGCTTCGACACATAAACTTTGGATTGATATTTCAACAATGGGTCGATGAATCTACATTTTTATAAACATCATAAAAAATAATGTGAATTCTTTAAAAATCAAAAATCAAATTAAATATTTGTAAACTATTTAATTTTAAAGATATTTTTAGGAATTTCAGATTTAAAAATGTAAAAAGAATAAAAACCAACACGTAATAATACTATAATTCTGTTCAATTATTGTTCATAAAAGTAGGTAGTAGGAACAAATTTACAAAAATGTATTAATATTTATTAATTCTATTAAGTACAAACTATATTCAAGCAATTTTAAAATTATTATAGTAGGTTTCTAGGGATTACGAGAATAATTACTATAGTGATGAAGATTACTAATACCGAGAAACACACAACTTTAATAAAGCATACTAAAATTGAAGACATAATTTAAACTATTAACTATACTATGATAATAATATATTGATAACTATTTGAACACTTCTCACAGTATAATATTATGTGTATACAATTCGCATTATGTTACATTCAATATTTTAACTCATACAACATTATGGCTTAATATATTATAAGTATTAAATAATATATTAGAGTGTGGATGTATATAAAATGTAGTAATATTTAAGAATAATAATAAATTAAAGCATAAAAAAATATGATATTGCACTTATAAATTAATTATATGTTACTATAATATTGTACAAAATATTAAGGGCCGTCCTCACAATGTCAGGTTGAGTATTGGTTAAGACTAACCGATAGAATTCTATCAGTTAACGTTATCAGACACAAACCGGGCATTGTAAGAACAGTCCTAACTGGTAGATTGAACACTTTGTGCTTTGTACATACACAAAAATATAGTGAAATTATAATGCGATTTGATAATATTTTTTTGTTTTATATTTTTTTATATTTTAATATCTTTGCGATTACTTAATATGCTTAATAGTCAATATGTAATTAAATGATAAAATAATATGATAATTTTAGTTTTTAATCGTAAGTAGTTAATTAACATTTAAGTTATTATACTTTAATAATCAAGAAAACTTATTTTATAAATATTGTTTTGACAATATATCTATGTAATTTTATCTGACTAGTCAGTAGACTCATAATAATTTTAAATCACATCACCAACAAACGCTATAACCACTTAAAATCATAAAATGATGGTAAGCGTGACTAGTGATCTATGACAAAACACGATATGAACTTCATTGCGAAGATAAAATTTAATAGTTTTGGTACATTTTAGTACTTACAAACTTAGTATGGAAAAAGCAATAAATATTTATCAGTTTTCACTGTTTTTCAGTATTTCTTACTGATAACCTAAAATATAACTTTTTAATTAATACAAATTATTTTGACGATTTTTGCACATATATACCTACAATTAAAATGAATGCGTTTATTAAGATAATATATTATTTTTTAGTTGATATTAAAGATATTTATTTAACAAATAATTAATTAATAATAATTTGCTTAAAAATTACCTATTCCTTATATCCTTTATATAACACCACATTTATTGGTTGGATAGTTTTATAACTATTAGGTAAAACTGAAAAATTATAATGAATTAGTCATTATAACTTTCCATTAATGTTTAATTGGGGGAATAATTTAAAATATCTTTTGAGAATAGTGGTTACTGTAATAATTATTACTTTTATTGTTCTTGTATAGATGTCGATCTAGAGTGAATCAGGTATTTGGAAAAAACCCTTAATAATCATAAAATATAAACAAGATAGTACATATAAGAGCAATGTACTAGAAAAATGTACCAGTAAAATGATTCATAATGTTTGTGGTTGTACAATGTTTTCTGTCGTATTCAATCATCTGCAAGAATCGATTTCCGGTTTTCGTTCGCACGACAAAGTATAACGGGTCCCATTGTTGCACATGCCAGATGTATACTGTAAACTTTATTTCCCAGCCACACCAACATAACGCGAATAATGTGGATTGGAGGGGTGACTTTCTTTTTCGCCCGTATAGTCAAATAGTCTTTTTTTGTCAATTCACAAGGGAGCGGGTGGGAATCGATTAAGTTTTTCCAGATTAAATCTCTGACATGTCTGCTTACCCTACTCGTAACACCTCCCCTCGTCCATGAATACTCACCGATTACTCCCTTAGCCGAGGAAAATACATGTCGTGCGAATTGGTCGACACCGCCGCGGTTTCCGGAGTCCGGAAAATTAATTCCTCTACCATTTTACTACACGCGGCCGTTGCCGAGTCACTGCTGATTCTTTTTCAGAGATTTTTTTTCTTCCCGTTAAGATTTTATCACTAATTTATTCTACTAAAATTAAGTTAAAATGAGTTGAGGCTAAAAAGAAAATATTTAATGCTGAGTATAACCATGCTTCATTAATACAATATTAGGCATTTTTAATAAAATTTTAATGTATTTAGATACCTACCTACTAAAAATTGTATTTAAATATAATTTATACATTATTTTATGCATTGTAAATTAACTAAATATACATACGTATAGTGTATAAGTATAGTTATATATAATATAAATAGAATGATGCTTTTAACTTATGAACTACATACTAAAATCTAAAGAAATAATTCTTAATTATATATATTACACCAAGTATTTAGGTATATGTTAACATGAATAATTTATTTTTTATATCTTCACAAATAATTGAAATAGTCATAAAGTATAATAATATTATATCATGATATGTATTTTAAATATTTAACAATTGTTTTGGGAAGTGTACAATTCATACAAAAAACAGTACAGGTGAAATCATACCCTTGTATTTAGATTTTATTCAAGCAAAAATTTAATACTAGGTTAGATCCACACTTGATTAATATTTAAAGACCTACTCAAAACTTTAAACAAAATTCCTACCACTCCACAATTATAATGATTGTTAATGGTATGCATAAAACTTATTTGCATAAGTGTGAGTAAATATATGTAAAACTATAAAAGAAATCAGTATAAGCAAAAATATATTTAAATATTGTTACACAATTTATCAAATCAAAAAAATATCCAATCATGAAATAAAATTATCTTTAAAAATTAATGAATAATCATACTTGCAAATGCAACAAGAATAAACAGTAGCATTAGTAGCAAAATGATCAACAAATATAATTTATATTATTTCATGAACTTGAAATTTAGTAATATTATTTGCAAGTTAAGTTCAATTTTCGAAAGCAATACAAAATGTTACAGTTACCTGTTCGATTAACGTGTGAATGATTAAACTTATTTAAAAGTTTAAAAAGGTGTGCGTACTGCTCATCGGAGTATTTTCGCACGTATCTCCACTAAATTAAAATGGTTGTGATTTATAAAGTGGTACAATATTTCACCACATTAATTAAAAATATTGAATGGTAATATTATTTATTATTTTCCTTTTTAATCGATTGCATTAGTTAATTTATTTTTTTATCTCACATAAACACAAGACCATTATGCAATTGAAAGGATAACGATTTTTTTTTTTGTTTGACACAACATATTAAAAGCGTCGCTACAGATATTTTATAAATGGGGTACCGCTTAAAATTAGCCACACAGTTACTAGTACCTATGCCGTGACTGGTCATTTTATTGAATTTTCGTGTGCATTTTTATACAGTTATCGGCATTGTCATAATACATATAGATCTTCAGCTATCATTATATTTTATACATAATATAAGTGGTAAACTTGAAGAAAGGTATGACGTAACATTATAATATTGTTTATTTAACCAACGAGAGAGTTTACATAAAAGTATTTATTTTAGTCAATGACATCAGACATTTCCAAAGTAGAGTAAACGTTATAGATTACTAATATTGGCTCTATAAATCTTTAAACTGTAGTAATATTAGCTTGCATTTCATTTGCATAAGTCGAATAATTTATTAATGAAATGTAGACCGCTGGGTTGACTACGTTATTAGTGATCAGCAAACATGTTTTAAGACGAATTGGATGAAATGTTCAGATATTTTTAATAGATTCCTGATAAATTATATTTTATCGATAATAAATAAATGTAATAATTTTATTAAAATTAAAAATGATTAATATAATATTGCATAATATTAATTGTATAAATTACAAATAACTATAGCTGGCTAAAATAATCTTTACATCGTTTGATTTTTTATATAATAATTTGTAACTTATGTAATAATGTAAATTTTGGTATTAGGTATTACTTAGGTAGTATTTACCTTACTATGGAGTGGAATATTTTCACTTTACTTATCGTGGTCATAATATACTAACACTATGGTAAACAAAACATGATTAACTACTGACTACACGTTATGTCAGTCATTATACCTATATTTAAAACATTCTTTTTTTTTAATTTCATAATGTCAATACAATAAGAAATAACTGTTAACATATTATTTTACATGAAATTTTCAAATAATAAACTAGAAATTTATTTTAAAATAGTTAATTAAATTTGTTGTTATAAATTATTTACTACAATTATGTATTTATGTATAATCTAATACATTTACCACTTTAATAATAACGTATTTTCCTTTAAAAAAAAATACTTTTATAAAATCAAATAATTATTTGTCTAGTTATAGAAACTTTGAATGTTAACATCTACTTAAATAATACAATTATTTAATATGGCATTTCCTTAGTAACTCAGTATTGACTTTTCCACATTATTTGTCTATTCTTGAATTAGGTTTAGAACCATGGTTCGAAGCCTTAATTTATATTAAGAGTATTAAACATTGTTTAAGTATCTTCAAAGGAATGTAACTAAACTGTCAAATCCATTAGCATGAAAGCCTACAACTAGCGGCACACTAGAAATGTTCGAATTCGCTAATTTTAAGACGCAATGAAGTATATACTATATAGTTATAATTATATCTTCTGAAGTTATACACAGCATATTAGTTATTATTTTTAATACTTATTTATCATTTAATTTTTATTTTAAAATTATCATCGAGTACTTTAGTATTTATATAATTTAAGTTTCTTCATACCCAATAGAAAAAAATCATATTTTCATATACCAAAGTTTAAAATTTCATAATGACTGAAATTAAAAATCTTCCATCTGTTTAATCCAGAGTTTAATCAATAAAAATTTTCATAGGTAGGAGTATTTTGGAAACTATATAAAATTAATAGAAAAAATCCAGCTATTAGTTTAATACCTACCTACTTAACTTTATCACCTAAATGACGAATTAGTTATCAGATATTTGTTATATTTAATTCTGTTACTATCTTGATGAAATATTTCCTTGATTTAAACATTAACATTTTAATATTACAGTTTTTTCGTCAAGTTTTGACAGCAAACAATATTTGTTTCGTGAAATATTTAATTAAGTATAAAACTTATTCGATAATAACAAATCAATAATACCTATCAATCAATTTTATTAACAAAAAATGAATATTACCTAGGTATGTTTAAAAATATAACTGCACTTGCACTTTTTATCGTATAAACTTTGATTAACTTCCTACCTATTTTCATTTTCAAGAGTAGTTATTACAAATAATCGCAAATTATCGGTATCATTTAACACACACGTTTCTCAACAAAATAAATAAAAAATCATTAATATTTATGTTATTCATTTTTCTATTTTATAATTTATCAAAAAATATATCAACAGAAGTGATTATTGGTTATAGACATATTAAAGTTACCTATGTATGATATTATAGTTGTAAAATAAAATAATAATTGTGTATGTTAATCAAAAAGTTTAAAACCACTATTGTTACCTTATAACTTATGGTATCTATATAATATTATGTTTGCAATATAAATCAAGTAATCTGATTTAAAAATATAAAATAAAAGTTATCAATTACTCAAAGTTCAACACCAAATAAGCGTTATTCGCATCTAAATGTAATTATTTAAGTAAATACCAACCTGTAGTAGGTTATTGTCTAATCGGTTGTTTGAGCTTTGATAAGCTTGGTACTAAACACTTATTTACATTTATACAATTTAAAAATACTAATTTATTTAGTAAGTTCTATATTTCCACGGCATAATGAAATTCGTACACTCGAAAAAATGTATCATATTCTATACAATTATTGTAATCATAAATATATTTATTGATAAAATAAGATATTTCTTTTTTTTTAAACGTATGCTATATTTATTCACTTAATTTATGATTTTCCGACATCTGTGAATTTAAATAAAAGCTACAATAAATACCGTAGTATTTTGGATAAATTCCAATAAATTTAAAGAAAAGTTCATGTAACAACAATAAATTATTTGCTTTTATTTTTCTTGGGGTAATTTCTTTTTACGTCTTACACTATCAGTGCTATTACTAGACAGTTTGATGAATAATTATACGATTTATTTTTTAAAAATGGTGTTAATATAATTAAAACAAAAGATGAAAAAGGTAATATACTTTTATGCTTTTGATGCCCAAAAATAATGATTTTTATTTTCATTAATTGTAGTAAATGATTTTGTATACAGCTCTAATTATTGAGATACTATTATGTTCAACAATATAATATTATGTATACTATTTCATCAACACTTCCAGTACAGTAAAAACATTGCACTGTAAATTATTTTATTAACTTGTCAAGAAACAATAGTTTGAAACTCTCAAAAATCTATGTAACACTACTAATTCTTAATACACGATGTGATATTAAATCGTTGAAGTTTAGGATAATCTCAGTCATATGACTGGTGTATGACAAACTTATTGGGAACCAACATAATATACTTAGACAAACATTCAATGAGTTATGGGGATATATTACATTTTATACAGAAACAAAATCAAATCCTTCATCGGTCAATCAACTTCATAATGAAACAGCTGTACATAAATAAACTGTTACGGGCTCGAGGATTCCTAGAAACTTTACTAGTATATTATTATAATAAAACCCCTGGGTTATTACCTATACACCACTGTTGTAACACAATACATGGAATCACAATACTGTTATAATAATATATCATATATTATATCTTTGTATATATAAAGATAAGAAGGAATTAATAAAAGTTGTTTAGAAGTATTGATTGACTTTGACCTATCTAACGTTTCAAATAGTGATGTGGTCCACAGCATAGTTGCAAATGTTGAGTACAAACACTGTGACGTAACACCGACGCCCGCGGTCCTATCATCCACCACTTAGGGACACAAACAGCGCGACTCAGTGAACTCTTCCACCTAACTTATCACGAGAGAGGTTGAACGAGAGACCAAATCTGCTTAGTTCATAGATCAGCGGCAGATACCGTAATGTTCTTCGAATTACCAGTCCCGTTGCTATGATCATCAACCGTTACGAGTGACAACGAATGATTCATATCAGTAATTTTAACTAATAAAATCTAATATCCATAAACTAGAAGGTATAGGTACACTAAAGTTTACGTTTAGAGCGTGTGTGCTTATTCTCACTTCTCACAAAACATCAATTTTGAACATACATTGGAAGCCAATAAACTAAGTCAGTCATTGTAGTCCGCACCAATAGTGTGATTCTCGCATGTAAAATATTATAATATTATGTTACGAAAATCTAGCTATTTATGTTTACAAAAACAATAACAATAATTTCCAAAATCTCTTGTCAATGAAATAGGAATGTAGATACCATATATAAAAGACAGTCAGTAATGCTACATATTATGCAGATGTAGTACCATGATGATAATTGTTAAGTCCCGAGCACCTTTATGTCACTGTGTCACCCGACTATTGGAACATTACATTTGAACTTGTCTTTTTTTATAAAATAGACCACTGTTTTATTTAATCTGATGGAATTTATCTAAATTAATTAAATCACTGTGCCGTACAACTTAATGTTTGGATTGCTAGCAGAGCAGCACTCAACAAAATATAATATAATCATTTTTGCAAACAATATTCAATGTAATTAGCTTGAAAACAAACTTCAAACATTTTATACATGATTATTAATAACTCCATTTTATTTAAACACCACAGTTTGAAATGTTAAAAGGCTATTAATTAATAGTCTTTATCGAACCATTATGTTATTTATAATAATTATATATATTATATTATATGATTAGTTTTTCAAACAACATAAAAAATGTTAGTTTTTTTTGTTTGACAGAAAAGCTGTAAAATAAAAGGGTTTTTTATATTTTAACTAAAAATATATTTCTATACAATAAATACAATTTTAAATTGTAACTGTCATAACTAATTTTGGAAATCTCACTACGACAAATAATCATAAAACTTACGATTTGGAATATTGAATTACTTTTCAAGATCTGTAGTAAATATTCTCTCCCCTATTTGCGTTCAAATTATTCATGATATAAGAATGGCCTGATGTGTCAAAATGAAGATAGAACAAAAATTTTGCTTTTAACTTATTGGTATACTTATAGAGGGGACATTTATATATAATACTACCACATTAAATGTTTCAGTAATTATAATAAGTAATAAAAATAAAAATAATAATAATAATAATCTGTAATATATTTTTGAATCATAACCCTAAATGTTATGAACGATTGCTAAAAATTAATAATTTACAAACATGTTAGTTGCAAGCATTATCGTTAATAAAGAAATAAAGGGTGCAATAATAGTGGTAAAATTATATTGCCTTGGTTGTGATAAAGCTAAATATTAGGTACCTATGTCAGATCAGATTATATTTTAGTGAGTACCACCAAAGTAATAATGATACTATTATCAATTATAGTCATTAATTTAATTATACAATGAATGCTATTAACATTATTTGATGATTTTGTAATTATTGTGATCAATTTTCATATCAATTTAGTTTCTTATTACAGTGTGTTATTAGAAAGTGTAAGGCTATAGATAAAGCTAAAATCCAATTGTTGAAGAACTATTTCACTAACATTTCTTTCTTTGTTAACCTGTATAAAAATTCACCTTGTATTGTTCTGATTAGTTTATATATTTTGAAATGTTTTTCATACATTTATAATAACAAGTAGATATACATATTATATAAATAATTTTATCGTAATACAATTAATAATTTGTCTTTTAAATTATTTATTCCTAATATATTATCGTCGTTATTTAATCAATTGACACAAATCTTTCTACGATATTGAGAATAATTCAATTTGAGAAAGTCTTATTGCAGCATACTCATTCTCAGCCTTTTTTTTTCCTATTGAAGAAAATGTTTTTTGTGACTTAGTATCCAATATATATTTTGAGGACTTAGTAGAGATGAAACCTCTCTACAAGCCATGAAAAATTCTTAAATATCCTATTAACTTACTTATGGTATAAAACGCATTGGCATAAACATCAGTTTATTTGTTTATTAAAACAATGTTAATTATATATTATTATATTTTTCTATACATTAAATCATGATTTTAAACATATGTCTAAAGATATTTGTTATGTATGGTATATATATTATATATCATACTAGTGTGTGTTGTATCATTTATTATCATGGACTTTTAAAGGTAAAATATAAATTCCAAATGCCAATATAATTAACTTGTATTACTAGGTAGCAGTATGTTGGATATTAAATTATACTGATCAATATATTAATAACCTATGTGTCTAGTTCATCGATAATTATCTACTATCAATTGACATATAAAATAAAATTGCCAAATTCCGCTTAATAGCTGGTTGCTGGTCTAGGCAATAAGCCAAATTAATGGCCGATAATATGTCATCAAAAAGGTATAATTATTGTTGGTACCATGTTGCGTCACTAACCCTTGAGGTAATTAAGTCACAAAAATATATGGAAAACACTTTTGGCACACTTATACATGTTTTCGTCGATAAGTCGTAAGACTTACTTTTCAAGCGGATACTTATAAAGTATTGGATACTTAATTAATGAACTAAAGTACAATATATGCATTTACAAACACATCATCCTCAAATTCAAATCATAAAAAAATCATTGGTATCCAAAAAAATTGGGATATTTTTCTCGAATCGAGTGATCAAACTTTTAGTTAAAGTTCATTAAACTATAAAACAAGAAATTAAACATTGTTCTGTATTTATGAGTTTATGACAGAAGATTTTTTAGTTTAATCAAAACTAATAAATTAACACCACTTTACTGTAAATCTATGAATTAATACAAACAAATATAACAATATAATTGACATACTAACTAGTGTCTAAGAAAAAGAAATAATTTATAAAAAGATTAAATAAACTAACTAAATAAGTAAAAGTTACTGTACAAACTTCTAGTACAAATCGTCTTATAGATAATTACTTATTAAACATTCACCAAAAATGCATGTAATACTAGCAATACTATCATATAAAGAAATCAACATCAAAACTTATTTTATAAATTCTTTTAGGAATGTTTCTGTTTTGTCTTACACTGGTGATATCAGTTAAAGAAAAATTCAAGTTTTATTTTATCGGATTTACTACTTGAAACGTATTGTCAAATCCAACTTATATTGGATCAATAGCTTAATGTGTTTTGGATCTCTGTCCTTTTCTCTCTTAGACTAATCATTCTAAAAACCAATTGATTTTAAATAATCAAATTACCAAATCACACAATTCAAAAACCTTCTAGTCATAACCATATCACGTTAATCGTATGTCACAGCAATAAATAATGTATTAAATGCATTAAACAAATTTTGCTTATTAATATATATTTTGAAAATCGAAGTATACATAAATTTGTAAGCGTAATATTACCTTCTGGCCTATAAAAAAGCAATCATTTTAATACTTAAACAAAAAAAAACTTATCTTGATAACGCATGTAATACCATAATCAAAAATATTAGATAAAATTATTTAATGTGAAAACAAAAATTACTTCGTCTATACAAGATCTATTTTAAAATTTAAATTATTATTTATATCACAACATCCTTACTTTACAATTACTTCATATAATTAAATATAAGAAATTTAAGAAACTCATTCGAAATACGTTGTCACACAATTGTTGCTTTTATTGATGTACCAAAATGTTTTGTCAAGGTGTGACATAAAAGCCTGTTTTATAAAATTAAAATCATTACTACAGAATATTCATTTGTTATATTTTAAGTTTGAATTTACTCGTTCTTAACAAATAATTATTGTTTTTCAATTAAAACAAATGACAACACTTCAAACAAATTTTTGTTGAAAACGATAAAAATATAATCATCAAATATGTTATTATTATTATTATAATTGATAATAATTATATTTTTATTACACCTGACATTTCACTATAACAAAATGTATGTGATATTTATGAAAAAAATCACAATTTCTAAAAAATCAACTTTAACTAGAACTATTATAACATTTTTTATTTGGTAGTTTGGTTTAAAATGTCTTTTTGTCTTAGTTCCATATAACACAATATTGTTAAAACATAATAATTATTCTCAGTACTTAGTACCTATATAACAATGATGAAAAAATCATGTTACAAAAGCTTGCGTTCCTTCTAAATAACTGGTAATTAAACACGTAGTTTAATACAATGCAAATACAATTTAAAAAGGTTTGATAAGTTTTATATTTTATTAAGTTTTCACTTATATGAATCTATATTAAATAGGTAATCATATTTTGATATTTTGATACTAACTAATTTATTTTGAATAATATCATTATAAAATATTTATTTATTCAACTTTAATAACAGAATATTTATATTTTTGAGAATTTAGTTAAAAGTTTTTCTAGTATATTGTTTCAAATCATACAGTAATCATAAATACTTATTATGACATTATGTACTGTTAATTAACAGATGGACGGTAACGGTAGTTATTTACGTTGTTCAAAACTTATAAAAATAGAAACTTATAGAAATCAATTTTTTTTAATTATAAAAACAACCAAAGTATCTTAAACGAACTTCACTCATTCACTTTAAAATTAAAACCTATCATAGAAAAATAATACTTCTTATAAAAAACATTTTATAGATCGCATAATAAAAAATTACCGGAATAACAAATCACAACTTTTCTATCAAAAGAAATAAGAGTGCTACCACCCGATTTTTTTATGTTCGCTCTACCCATTTACATGTATCATTATTCACTTTCACTGTTTAGATTCGCTGTTGGTAAACATATAAACCAATTTACAATAATAATGACAAACAAATGCAAAAGCTTCTATCGTGGAAGTAAAATATAACTTGGTTAACAACGAAGGATAATATCAAGTTAGGACAAATCAGGAGATCAATGACCTTTATGGAGAAGCGACTATAATTGATGTACCCTATACCTGGGTTGTACATGTGTGGAGATCAGGAAAAATAATTTAACAGCAGGTTACAGAATGAAAACCAATCACAAAAAGGCCTAGAAGACATCTAAGACAACGATGGTAAGATAGAGTGGAAAAGAATCTAGAAGAACTAGGAATTAGAATGGACTAGAACTGGTGAAGAAAAGAAAAAAAATCGATGGAGAAAAATGGTTGCTGTAGCAATGGGCCTACATAGCCTGTAAAACGCTAAAAAAAAAATAAAAAAATATTTATAATAGAATTAATGTTATTAATTTAAAAAATAAACGTTATCGATGTTTTAGTGATAATATCATCTTTTTTTTTTTGGGGGGGGGGTTAATTTATTTAAAACTTCTAGCTGTTAGTTGCTACATGTGATATACTAGTATGTACCTATTAAAAGTATATTAACAATTTTTAAATTAGTAAGATAACAAATGAACGAAGAAATAAGAGAATACAAAAAATCGAACATAATCGTAATAAGATAAATACTATTAATACTATTTCCATTAAATTGTCTCAATTATAAAGTTTAAATTGAGGTTATCGATTAGTTCCGTTCTACTATAGTAAAACAAAATAATAAATATCTA
Source organism: Aphis craccivora (assembly GCA_009835225.1). Taxonomy (NCBI): domain Eukaryota; kingdom Metazoa; phylum Arthropoda; class Insecta; order Hemiptera; family Aphididae; genus Aphis; species Aphis craccivora. Next base: position 43,434 of record VUJU01001640.1, read on the forward strand.
TATTTTTTTTAACAATTAGTTAACTTAACTAATACTATAGTCTCTAAATTGATAACTTAAAATAAACTGTTATAATTTCCCTAACGGTATTTATGGATAACTATTCAAATTAATACAACAATAAAAAAAAAACACCGGTGTAGTACCTATAAGATAATATTCGAACAAAGATGAAACAACCGTAACAATTTCAATAAAGGATAAGATTATTGTATGTGTGAAACGCATAAGATTTCATACTTCATACAATAGTCATATGACTCTAATCATACGAAAAAAAAAATAAATAAAGAACTAACATTTAATATTATTTGTTCCACTTACGTAATATAAAATATTTTTATTGATGTGATTAAAGTTTTTACGATTAAAACTGTATATCACCATTATTTTATAATATAAAATATTACTTACCTTATATATGAGATACAATTATATTATTTATTACACATGTATGTTGTTATTTCAAGTCTGGGAGTTTTCGCATATGATTGTGTTTGTAAAGTTCAGCACTATATAAAACAATTATGAATTTATCAAGCAAACATATTTTTTACACTGCCTAATTTTAAAGTTCAATTATTATTTTTTAATACCCGAAAACATAACTTTTACTTGTCACCTTGAACAAGAATAATGTACTTTTTTTATTTATTATAGTAGACTTATTAGCCAAAACTGTATTAGCTATCAACGGTTACATAATATATATTTTATTTCAATTTTAAACTTCTAAAATATAATAAAGAACATTCCAATTTTTTGAACAACTAACGATACTATATAACCTATTAACAGCAATTTATAATTAAAATACTAATTTAATCATGAAAAAAATGGCTATTCAATAATAATAAAAAAATTATAATTTATAAAATTATAAGCACCTAAATTTTGAATATGGAGTTTAACGAATTTTTATCAATCAAAATAATAAGAAATAAACAAGCATTTAATGTTTTTTTATAAAAATGACTTCAACGATATTTACTTTCATTAATATTTTAAGATAGGTACCTATTCTTAAACCCTTCAATCTTAAAATTTCGTTTTGAAAATGTTTAAAATATTTTTCACTTTTATATTTTTTAAAACTAATAAACAATTTACTTATTAACTAGAATAACTAAACATATAATACTCGTTAGGCTAACAATTATTATTATTATTATTTTCTGTTTTAAATATGTAATTAACTATGAACTTTTTCAGTGAACAATATCTAATTACGTATTTTTGGTTAACTATAGATGTTTTATACTATCAATTATGTCTTGTTATCTAACCTTTTAACGCGAAATTACATCTTTTACACGGATTTTCACTCAATTAATAAAATAAAACCTAACCAAAAGTCATCTAAATGTACTAATGTATAAACCATATCTTATGTTAAATGCTTAAACCTATTTCATTATAATTCTGATAGGTAGTTGGTATATATAATAGGACATAGGTGTATTATATTTTGAAGTGAAAAAAACTTATAAGTACTAAGTATTTAATATAATTAATGTACCTAACTACATTGAAATTTAATGTCATGCAATTAATTTCATAAAATCAAAATAGTTACGTATGTACACATGTATAGTGTATACACTAAAAGGTTAGGTTAGAATTTTACAAGATATTTTTATGTTTTTGTGATCCTATCTAAGTAATAAATAATATATAATAATAGGTAGGTATAAACGATAGGTAGAAATACACATCAATCCTATTACAACATTAAGCTGTTAAGAAAATATAATATACTTATCAGTTATATCTGAACTAAGTACCAAAAATATATTTTTATTAAATGCACAGTTTTATTGTATGCATTTTTTTTTTTTTTTTTTTTTT
>VUJU01001641.1:10590-39776 GCA_009835225.1 Aphis craccivora
TAGATGTATGACGTGTGTGTAATTTGATGCAAAAATTAGCAATGCGAAATAATTATAAATATTAGTAAAATAACATAAATATTTACAACGTTGGGAAATTAAAATCTTCGAAAATAATATAAATGTTTAGGTTGTGTTATAAATTGTTATCTTCAATTTTCGTTGTATTGGTTCGATCTGCTGTGTGTGTTAAGAAGGTTTTCCAGGACAGCACGATATTATTTTTTTTCCTAAATTCGCGATTTCACGTCGGGTCTGAACGACCAGGCGCTACTGGAGTGAACGTTAGAAATATTTATTATTAATTTTGTAGTATTGATAACGCACAAGGCGCAGTACCTACCGTATATAACGCATTATATGGTGCGAGTCGACCACATTTCCGGGCCGCTTCCGGAACGATTTTGTCACGTCCGGTTGGTGGCGTGACGTGCAGACGAACGGTGTGTCGACGAAATGGCCACGATTGGCCTGACAGCGCTTAAATATTATATCGTCTGACTCGACAGCGCGTCGGCGATTTTCTGTGAGCTTCACTAACAATACCCTTGACACTTATACCACCACTATATTTTATACCTGTTGCCACCAACGACGATACCAATAACCACTAGATTAAGTTAGATAACATATAATAATCCGATTAAGAACAAAATATCAATAATTATTCTTAACACCGTACTGTCTCAAATACGAGTAACAAATAATATGCCTTATATATAAGTCCGAGATAAACAAATAAACGAAAAATAATATTGTAGAGATAATAACTTTAGATCAAAACATAAACCATAATATTGTTAGCTATCATTAGTTTAATCACAAAATGCTACAAACCAAAACAGAATACAGATCGAAGTAAGTAGATACCTATACCTAAGTGATGAATGTATTTTATATTGAAACATTTGAAACAACAATTAAACGTTACGTAGCATTGTGGCAAGGTTGTGTGTTTACATCTCACGTTAATGTTCTTTTTGTTTTACAAATATTTTTGCAGAAATAATGTACAGACCCTCGTCTCTTCATAGGTAACATGTTGATGGTTTTACTGCCTCAGACATATTTAATGACAAGTTCATTTTTTTTTCATTTAAATTCGTTACAAACGTGGATCCAATGGAGGCTAAAGGACTTTAGCTCCTCCTATGGTAATTTTATCATATATACTACTACTATTTCTGTGTATAGATATGATTGTGCACAGTATTGAGCGAAAATATAGCAAAAATTAAAAGATTAATAAATCAACAATAGTTTTTTTCTTTGTTTATTTAATAATTTATGTGTTAAATACTTGAAAACGAATAGATGGTTTATACTGTACAGAGTAGTTTTAATTATAAAACTTCTGAATAAATAATATTTTTAGCTTACTTTAATCGCCGGCAGAAATGAAAATTGTTTGACGGTTAGAATTCCCATTATATCGGTAGTATCACATAATATTATAATAACATAAAATATCGGCACATAATTCGTCGTATACTCTTATCGTGTTTGTGGCGCTCTGTTCCGGGATAATTATATATTATATTATATTAGGATAATAATATTATAATATTATATACCTATTATAAAGTAAAATATCATATTTAAATTTTTTAATCGCGTAGTACGCGTATATTATATATCATTCAGAAAAGTAATATTATTCAATATTTATTATAAAAACGTAGTTATTCACCAACGGCGAGAAACGATGAGGGATACTACTACGAATGTCGTATTATTACTGTCTTTTTTTTTTTCTTACTTTTATTTCAAAAATCGTCTTCGCATCCCGCCAAAACAACAACAATTATATTATATAATATAGCAGTAATATGATATACCGCGTTCTGGCGCAATATTATTATTACAATAACGACAGCGTTTGAACTAGTAGCGGCGGCGGCGACGACGGTGTGGCAAGCGGGCGACGACGAGGGAGTGGAACGGCAGACGCGCGTTCGCGATATTCACGGAAACCGTAAACGTTTTAACACGTCGTGTTTAAACCCGTGAACGATGCAGATAGCTTTATGGGTCGTGCCGAGCCGTTAATGAGCTGGTTGTCGACATAAATCGTCCTCCGCCTCTAGATAAATTACAACACCCGGTGAGTTTGGTTTTGGGCGTGCGTGTGTGTATTTAAAACATCCGGCACGTTTCTAAATCAACGCACCCGACGACGACGACGACGACGACGGACGACGACTCTGTGTGTTTTCGCCGCAGCGTATATTATAACATATATTATAAATTAAACATATTATAATCACGATAATAATAATCGCTCTGCATCATATCGGCCACTGTGTAAGTTATTATTTTCAAACACACGCTCAGATCATATAATGATATACTGGTCGGCACCGTTGTTGTATCCCGTCGTATATTATTATGATACACAGCAGTATTTTGTTATTATAATAATCTAATATGAGAATTAATGTGTTCGAAAGAAGGTACTAACGAAAAAATAAACAACGAACAAATAATTTACAGTATTTTTTCATTTTATTGTACGTTGCACGGGGTCATTGATATTTCGAGTGACAAAATCGGTGGGGTTCTCACAAGACAGTAATTTCCGTCGCCTATATTACTATCCCGCGTTATACTGATATTGTTATTATTATGATAATGTTGACCACCCGAATAAAATAAACATAAATAATCTATTCGATCCTAAATACCATACGTTATAATATATTATATAGATAATAGGTATAATATACTAAAATAATACTATAGCTATATACCACAATATAATATGGTGAGTTCAATAATATACTTCGTTTTAATAAATCACATAGATTTAAGCTCCTATTCTAGAACCGAAATTACTACCTACATGAAAAATGAAATTAACTCCGAGAAAAATGAGTCTTAGTTTTAAAGTAAATTTTACTATAAAAAAAAATTTTGACGAAAATCATTGATTGCTTTTGTCTGTTATATATAGTATATTTTGTTTTCAGAACCGGCACATCATTCATGAGCACATTCAGCATAACTGCAACACTTAATCCAGGATTTGCTGCTTTTCAATATAGTGTTGGGTTCTTTGCTATACGTATACAATATGTAAGATCATTCACCAGAAAATCTGCTTAAACCCGATTTTTTAAACTTTTTGGATTTTGTTTTTGTTTTTTGGATTATACTTAGATATTTTGCAAACTTTATGACTCTTTTCTCTATATTTTTGTTTCTGCGAAAGTCCTTTTTATTACTGTATTTGCATGTAGTTCACTCCACTTAATCGCCTTAACAGTAACTTTATTTGAATTTTATGTTCTATCGTTTTTTTCTTAACTTCATGTTTTAGTCAAAACTATAATGTTTCTTCCACAATTTTGCAATTTTTGTAGGATTGTTTTGTAGGATTGATGGCAGCAACCACCAACCAACTGTTATGTTTATCATACTATAGAATACATAAAATATTTTTATATTATCTGCAACCAAATAAAGAATACTTTAACAAACATAATAACGAAAATAAATTTATTTATTTTTAAGTAAAATTTCGCAACGACAAAAAAATGTACCTAAGTACATGCTTCTTAATGTATAAACGACTTTATGTACTTTATAGGTTTGGAATGCAGCAGCGTAATACTGCCGTCCATACATTTCCAAGAGATTGCCACAGAGACACTGACTGATATCTCTAAATAATAAGTAACTGTAACAGCCATCACTAAATACGTCCTACATACATTGCCAAACAAAATTGTACATTACACATTAAATTGACATAATAATATTTGTATACTCGTATGTTATACGTATGTTTCAACAAATACTACGTGCACCGCAGGTCGTATGACGTATACGCATTATTTGGTCAATTATAATATAGTACATGAACGTAGACCAATAAGATTATAATAATTTATAACTTTGTGTGTGGTCCAGATCTACCACGAGGTATTACTAACAAACCCTGCAGCTATGAGCTGTAGTAGGTTGTTATCATATCGTTATTCGTTAGTAGTCGTAACCGTGCGCGCAATCTTTGATCACTGCAATAACGAAAAAAACAATTATTAAATATTCGGCATCCTCATAAAGAACTGTCCTGAGATTGACATGCGACAATTACGTATAATATATGTAGACATAACGTCACGTATACGATAAAATGGCACAGGTGCATGTATATAGTATATCTGAAACTCGAGACAGAAATAATTAGAAATTATTAATATTTTATCATGGTCGGTACGATATACTACAACTTACTACGGTACATATTATAATATGATGGACATATGTATTAATGGACTTCAAGTTAGTACTTTAATATTAATTATCATACCACAAACCGCTTTATGATTATGATCAGTTCTGCAGTGACCTGACCCGATGACGTATCTGTAGGTTTTAAATACTTAATTTATAATAATAATTGCAATAATAATTATTAATAATAAATTTAATTCCAGTCGACATCCTAAGACATGCATTACTAATTAGAGATACAATCTGTCTGTTTTTGCTTTTTACTAGAGTCATGCCCCCACGGCTGTCACTAACTACCCATTAGGCTTTAAATATGATATTATAATATAATATTAAATATACTTATATTTATATTTTCCTTATTTATCAGTACACCAAAAATTATTATATTTTTTTTTTTTTATTACTTGAAGAAAAATAACAAATGTTCTGACATGTATATTTTTTAATCATATCCTTCACAGGTCACAATGATTTACATCAAAAAGAAGAAAAACATTTATAATATACGTTCCAAGCTCATCGCTTTGGCACTCACATTAACTCCACCCATGATGACTGAAGCTCGTTATATAGTGTAACAATGTTACACTAATAAGTAATAATAATAATAATAAAACAAATAGGAAGTGTCAACACCTTCTTTCATAAATATTCACTGTCGTGTTTATATTTACTTAGCACATATTCGTATTGTGTCATATAGGTAAAGATTGTAATTATCAATATAAATCTTAAAAAATGTGTTCTCAAAAACTAATGCTAGCAGTTTGTATTATTCGCCAGGTCTAATACTTTATATCATAAATTTATACCACATTATATAGTTATAGTATAATAAATAATTTACACCTATAATTTACATTGAAATATTTGCTATTTTAAATATTAAAAATTTTTAATTCTCTTTCGAAAATTGATTAACGACTACAGTTTATGAACTGAAATATTTATTTATTCTATAATTTAATTCTACGTGCCTAGTTGTATTTAATAAATATCAATATTTTAGCATAGTGCTGTGAAAATACTAAATATATCTATAATATCAGTATTCCAATATTTTATAATATTTTGATAGTCTACATTAAAATTCCCTAATGGTCTAATGCTATAGTAATATTCAGTTCTATACTTAAGTTGACTCTACTTATATTGCTTTAAATTGGCTACCAATATAAGTACTGTAGCTCAATAATAAATTTAAGTTATGTGAATTTTAAACTTGAATAATATTTGATTATTTGAAAAATTGAAGTTCTTATGTATTATATAAATAATAGATATAGTTTATGTGAGAAAGATCTTATAATTTTATCAAGAATTTATTAAATAAAACATTCTTTTAAATATAACTATACTCGTATAAGGTGCTTAAAATTATACAAGCTGCATATAATAGTCTATAAAAAATAAATCTGCTATTATATACAATTCTAGAGCGACCTTGGACACCGACGCCCATTTTTTTGCCTAATTAATCATGTCTTTATATTTTTATGGTTCACAAAGGTAGATGATAAACTAGATTTCTATAACTAGTAACTGCAGCTGTAGATAATAGATTATATATTTTTATAAATTAAAATTCAGTAAAACGTTATTTTCTACCATCTTTGTTTGAATTTAAGTTACCCTATTATCAATCATGAACGTCTACATAAATAAATAAGAAAATATATAATATGTAGGTTATTAAAATGTAATATTTAATGGTATGGTTAATATGTTTAATATTTAGCTCGATAATAAGGAATGGTATAGGTATAATAAAATTTATAATTTCCATATAAACAGCTAGTAGATATTAACTTCATCTATAACTTGAGTAACTACCCACTATAAGTTATTGTCGTAGTGATGATATCAAATTATACCGGTTAGATATTAACGTATTTATAGGTATTAGGTATAGACATGATAAAAAGAGCGCTTAGAGCCAGGTTTCCACTAGGTATATCGATTCATATACCAACAGTTCGATATAAAAGTTTTAGATAATGTATTACGAAAATTTTGTTACCTACAAAACATAACACATAATATAGTGCACTGGAAATCAGTTGTTTTAATAACCTGGTTCACAATCATGTCGTCTATCATATGTATTTTATCGTATAGGGCTTTGTAATCATGGTATCATTCAATAACTATGATATATTGGAAAACATTCAAAGTTGGACCAAGTTCAACTTTCGAACCCGACACGACAGATAACGTAGCTGTGAACCTTCGGCTTGAGAGCACGGTTATTACTCATTACGCATTAGAGAATGCATAAAACATTATAGATATGACTACTATCTAAATGCCTTTATTCAAAGAGACTCCATTTATTACATGTGTATTTATATTTATTATATTAATCCATCTATATATAGTCTAATTTATTGATTACTCGTACAGCTCAGTAAAAGAAAAAAATGACACAATTCACAAGTATAAATATTGGAATTAAATCACCTTATAATTAACTTTAATTTAACTTAATTAACTTATGTTTTAAAACAATATATAACAAACAGAATTTACAACAATTGTTTACATTATAAAATGTTCATGTAATTTTATTTTGATAAAAAAAAATGTTTAACGATGAAGATTATAATGCATCATCAGAATAATTCTAAAAATGCTACCCTCCTCCAGTCCTCCAACCAAAACAATATATTATACTAAGTTATACATAGTGTTTATAGAGACAGGAACGATAGTAACACATAAAATATTTGTAAATTATACTCTCATTTTTTCAAATGGATATTTACGCATATAATATATATTAATCGAATGCGTTTTTCGAACACCCTAAATCCTACACATGTATAAATTATATTTTATTATAGGTACTACTATATATTGTGTTAACGCTTTCAGAATAACGATAACCCTCTGAAATTGTATTGTAATATGTCTCCATTATAGTCTATATGGTGATCACCCTTTAAGACAGTTATGTTTTCGAGCTAAACGATATTTCTATTTTGTAATCGAAAAAAGAAAGTATAATCCACAGCTAATAATGTATAATGTATGATGCATTTATGAGATTATAAAGTATACCAACCAACAATTTCCATTCTATATAATATTAATGAAAAATACAAATGCAAATCAAAAAACATTTAATATACATGTATTGATTTTTTTTTAAATCTTGTACTTTTGTAAGAAAGATAAAGGACTTCTACAATAAAATGTTTTATAGAATTATACTAAGAAATAAACATTGTGACGGCGAAGATGACATTTAAGATATCAATCAAATATTCTCAGTTACACAATAATAATTTTTTTTTGGTTTTTGTGTCACACAAAATGATTTGACAGGAAGTTTCTGACACTTCATTTAATATTTCCTAGTATATACTAATTAAAAAGAAATTGGGTTTTCACGAAGTTGAAATATATGTATTGCATGTTAATGTGTAAGACATGCGTGTAATAATCATTAAATTATAATAACTGTGTTAGACACTCATTGCAATTATCAAAAACATTTGTCAAACCTCTTGTGCAGACTATAGCGATCATGCGCACCGTTTTCCCGACACGTTATTCCGATGGTAATTAAGTTTGTCAACCGACGTTGTACAGTGACGGCGGACAAAAAAAAAAATAAAGCATTTTTGACGTCCTCAAGTATCGTCGGCCACGGTAATGCAATCGCAGAACTATAATAATATTTCTCATCCCTCCACCATTAGTGAGGGTGGCGATGGCAGCGGTTGTGGTCTTCGCAGAAATATCAGCGGCAGCAACAGCAATCTCTTTCATTAGGTTCAAAGCCGAACGTTGAAAACATTAAAAAAAAAAATCCTTTGGAAAAAAATAATAATAAAAAAAAATGATATTGCGGATCGACGGCCCGGAAGAAATGGTGCACTCGCTTCGCGTTAATATAAGTGTTGGCAAGAGGTGAGTGGGGTATTAAAATCCGTTTGAGTGTCCGCCTCCCCAATTAAAAACGGCTCTTCTTCCGCCAAAACCGCGCGCGAAGTCCTTTGCATCGTATAATATTATATACCAGCGCACTATATATTATTATATACCGACGTTTTAATATTCAATATATATATTTATATGTGTGTGTGTGTGTGTGTGTGTACATAAGCACACGATGTGCACCTTGCGCAGGATAGGTATATTCAATTTCCGCCAACACGTCAAAACCACTCGCTGGGTGAACGGTGAGATTCCTTTTGTTCTCGGCGCCGACAATAAGCGCAGATTTTTTTCCCTCTGGCCGAATCCTTTGTTCGTATATGATGGGGTATTTTTATTATCATTATTAAATGATTATTTATAATATATAAATATATAAATTATGTTTAATGTGAAAAAAATTAAATATCATCATATTTTAAATCACACACGAATATATTATTACGGTGGTCGTTTAATTTAATTTTAACAGCTTAACCCGCTTTCGTAGTTTTCATGATAAATAAAATATACCTATAATTTCATTTCCACTGAATATTATTGCACCGGTAAAAAAAAAGATCCAAAAACCGCAGGTTGGCTCTATTCCAGGTATACGTTGCGCCACCCGGAAAATCCTGCAAACGAAATTTAATTAAATTAAAAATCTGTACACATGACCTCGTGAGACCCATAATTCCGAACTGTGCGGTTAATTCAGTCGGATTTACTAGGTATATACTTTTTACCGTTATTAAGTTCGTTTATATAGTCAGCGCTTTTAATGTACGTTCAACGAGTGTACGCGTGTTACCTATATATATGTTCACGATGTATATTATAATAATATAATTAAACAGTATAAATAGTTTTTCATTATTAAAATTACCGACTAGATCCAATTCACTAACTTAAGCCACCGTAAACGTGGAATTTGATTGTTTATAAAAGTGACGTTAGACACAATTAAAAATTGCGATTTTTGCAAAGTTCCATAGATTCTCTTAAGATTCTTTATTTGATGCAGATATTTCTTCAGTCATGTTCTAGTATGAACATTATATGTATTATATCTATATTTATTTTATGGAAGGTGAAAGAAATTAAATAGATAACTAAATTTGTTATAGTAGCTTAAAGTTTAATTTATATACCCATGGTTGAATGTTCCATCGTAAAGTAACGATTAGCAATTACTTCTCAGACGATATTTTTGTTATTCAATTGTATTTCCAAATATATAAACTACAGAACCTTGAAATATTCCATTCGTGAATAAATGTTTGGACTAATTTTGAACTATTTTTAGGTATCTATTTAAAATCAAGGGAGTGTACGTAGGAATTTCTCAAAGGGCCCCGAAGGGATATATTTTAATTTTCAAATTTTTGTTTCATTATCTGATTAGTGTTAAAATAATGTTTGTGATGTGTTTTTCTCATATAGATAGAAACGTAAAAATTACATTATTAATTATGTTTAATGTGTAGATAGTTAGAACTTCATATTTTAATAAATAAATGTACCATTTTAAATTTACAAAAACATTTTTCTTTAATAAACAAAATGTTATTGTTGACTTGATAATTTTTAGTTGATTATAAAATTAAATGTTTCTAGCTTTTATAAAATAAATAAAAAACTACCTACACATTCGGAAATAACTTATTTATTTTTTTACTTAAAAACAAACATAACTATATTATTATAATTATAATAAACAACCTCAAAAACATATTATTTATACTCACATATTATAATAATGTATAAAAAAAACATAAAATAAAATAAATAATAAAAAGTTTTAATACCTATTCAACCATAAAGTCAAACTGTGTGTTAAATTTGTTACCTACCTGTGATTATGCTAGCAGCTAGCAGTATATTTTTATACATATCGATAAATAACGGTTAAAATATACTAAGTAATAATCTTACAACGATATTCAATTTAGTATATCATTATGTAATTGTATTCGTTTTATCGAGAAAAGTCTGACAATTCCGTTTTATTGGGACACATTGGTTCTCCCAATAACCCGAAATTTAAAAAACGAACATATAAATCTATTGAAAAACTGATTTTTATATTTTTATTATTACAATGATATTATACCATAATTAAAAATATATATACACATATAAAATACAACATACACATATAAATAACATTTAACACCTATCACATTTGAAAAAAGTATGTAACATAAATTTAATAATCTATTACGCGAGTCGGTCGCGATTGTCGAACTATATTTATCTATTAATATACTCGGTGAAAATGTCCCAATTATCCGGATTCAAGGCCCGAATAAGCGGTGAAGTTTTACCCTACGAGTATACATTTATTTTCGAGATTGAAGAATTATCCCGGTTAAGCGGTTGTCCTTATTAACCGGTGTCTCTAATAAGCGAAATCGACTGTATTCAATTAAATCATATTTATTGAATTACACATGGATACACAATATTTTTTTTCTTTCTTCTGGAGCGTACACAAATAAATCTGAGGGTTTTCTGACTTGTGAACATGCCACATACAGCTGTCCTTATAAGAAGCATGGATTTACAAAATTCAGTTCACACACTTCTAACGATTGTCCTTGTGCTTTGTTGATGGTCATTGTAACGGTGAGTCGCGCCGAAAACTGCAAAGTTTGAATTCGAAAGGCATATCAATAATAAAATATTGGCCACAAAGTCATAAACGATAAAAAAAAACACTGTATTATTATAAACAAGATATTTCGATATTCGATTAGTACATAACTGACAGTCAAACAAACAAAATATATAAACAAAGTGTTATATAAATATATAGGTAGGTAACAAATAACATACTATTAAATTATATTAAAGAAGAAACACCATTTATATCAAGCTTCGAAAAATTACATAACTTGGTATTCACAGAAAAAAAATATAGGTGCAAATATAAACTATCATTTACAAATAATTTAATGATTGAATAAGCTCCATTCTGAGTGGTAGTAGACCAAATTCATTTATAATTATATTTTCTTCTATATTAATTTTAAAAGTATTCATTTTGTGATATTTTATATTATATAATGATTATGATTATAATTATTGACCCAGAAAAAAACCAAGGGGGGTAATTGCCCCTACTGGTTCTCCTCTTTGTACGCCCTTGTTTATAAAATTTTCGAATTTGGTTTGTTTTTTACCACAATATTATTGATCATTTTTTCCTTTGAATAACCGATCATAGGTATGCAAATAAATTGTATTATACAGATTCGAAACGTGATCGATCACTCAATCATCGGTTTTCGGTACCTAAAATAAAGTGACGAGAAAATTATTTACTAAAAATTTACAAAATACCACCAACAACCATAATATAACAATACAACAATATATTGTATCAATACAGGTGACGTGAAAGTTATATTTTGTAGTGCACGCTTACACGTATTATTTGGAACTTCAATATTTTATATCACAAAACGGAGTGCCGTAAAGCGTCGATGAAAAGTCGTACGGGTAGACTGCTCTTATTATAAAAGAGTGAGACAAAAAGACAAAAACGAATTGGCTCGAAAACACTATATGTTTACTATACACAGATACATATATGTATATAGAAAGAGAGAGAGAGAGAGAGAGAGATAAATGTATTATATACACGGCGTGCTGTGCGCGCGCTCCCGTTCGGGATTTATGTACCGGCCTCCGAAAGGTCAATCCCGGCTTTCAATAAAAACCTCTGTATTTTCATCCCTTTTGGGGGGCCGCCTCCGCCGCCGGAGCCACTGCCGAGGAGCGGCACATAAATTAAATCTTCGCCGTACGACAACAAGGGGAAAACACGAAAAATATATCGCCACTCTTGACACCGGAATTATTTACGATCGGCCATAACTTACTGCGAGGTTTTCCAACCGCCGCACAACCGGCCGTCCCGTACTTGTTTATATATTTGTGTGCACATATACATACCATATACATATATATATTATACTTATGTATATACGCTTCTACTGCACTGCAATATCTTCCCCGGTGGCGGCCATGTCACGACTGCGTTGTTTTATGGACAGCTATATGAAACACTTTCGTTAATTCCGACCAGTTTCCCCGTTTTTCGTTTATTCCCCATCCCGTTTTCTCTCCATTTTTCTTGCCCCTCGACGTTTTTGTTATTTTTACGGCTTTTTTTTTTTTCATCTTGAACGTCGCCGACGTGGTTACTTATTTAAATAACACATTTTTCGGCGCCGACTAAACTTATCATTACACTTCCCTCCGACGTCATACACCATATGAAACGAGGTCAGAAAAGGTCTGAAGTCAAATGCTGCAGTGCTGTTACCGTTCGTTAACCTGTCAATGCGTTTATGTATATATTATATTCTGCAGCTGGTGGCGAAAATTTCATGAGCCACTAGGCCACAACGAATATTATGCTGGCGGTTCACAAAAAAGGTACTTGGAATATTTTACTACAACATGTAGTACCCATTGGCTATTCAATTATTATTACAAACCGTTTACTGCAAATGAAATCTACGAGTACATAGATATATTTTCAGATCAAAAATAGTCTTAGGTTTTGTGGTATTTATTATCTAATAATGCATAAATATATAATAGACTGATAGAGGTATTTTCTATATTATAATCTTTTGCGTACTATTTGCAATGCAACTAAACAAAAAACTTTTTTTACAAATATTATTTAATCTTCATGTATTTCCTATCATATCAATAACAAAAACAAGATAAAAAATACTAAGATAAATTTAAACTAAGACTTTAGATTATATAGCACGTATTACCTAGGATGTTCAAATTATTTTACCCTATGCTGCAAGCTTATACGTTTGTGTGAATATGGAATAACGATATATTAGTAAGTATATAGAATAAATTGAGTCCATATTATTTGACAAATGTCATTATTATAATAAATATAACATAGATAGGTAGATACTGTGCTATACTGTCTTTACTGTATATTCCTATTCAAAAACTGTACAGAATAATAAATCATTTACTGTAAATTATAGTATGGTATAAATATATAATCATAATTTATGTAGGTACATACAAAAAAAAAACGATTATGTCTACTTCAAATTATCACTGCAAAAACATAGTGGACATTTGTCCGGTTAAGATAATATAATACTGACGAGAACGTGGAATCAGCTTTAGCTATGCCACTGCTAATTATGTATAGTATCTATGACTTATAAAACTTATGGTATGAACATTTGATTGATTATGTGGTTAAACATTAAACAGTGTTTTTCGTTATAAATATATATATATATATTTGTGTTCAAAATTAATAACTAATTTAACTATAAATTATAACACATTAGAAAAGACAAAAAAGTATTATGTAATAGACAATATCTGGAATATATTTTTAATATTTTTTGTGTTTTTAAAAAATAATGAACTTAGCCCGTTTTAAAAATATTTCATACACAACAACGCTGTTATACATATACGGATGTCCGCACACATAAAGCAGAACAAACACATAACCAAGCTCGACTGATAGCGCATTAGAACAAACGTAACGGGCAGTAAATTAACCGCGGCGGAGGAGTGTTTTCAAAAATAATCTAGAACGCGAAAATGTGTTAAAAATAAGGATGAAAAATTCCTCGGGGACTTTACGCGCTTGGGTCGTAAAATATATGACCGTGTAGTCGCTGAAGCTCCTCCTCGCGTCCCTTTTTACTATAATATATCTATTTTTTTTTCTTTTTCATCTTATTCTTCTCATTCTCCACTTACTGCCACCGACCGTACTTTTCGTGTTGTCCGCCACGGAGGCGTTACAAATCGCGAACATAAATAACATCTCGAAAAACAGCGGACGGAAGGGGAAACTTACAACGCGTGCAAGGGAGACGGTTAAAATAATGTTCGGGGACCGTCAGTTAATTTGTTTTCACGTGTCTTGGCCTTTGACGGCATTATTATAGAAGACTCAAACGAACCTGTAATATAATTTGTATCCATCAATTACTATTATTTTTTTCTTGTTGCTTCTCGGTCGTCTCGTCAACCACAACTGCAGCTATAAATATTGTAGGTATGATAATATATTATTTCATAAACAAATTTCATGCACAAATGTGGACAAAACATTTTATTAAAATTACAGGAATATTATTCGTCAATGTTATCTATGTTATTATTTTATCACATACAATATTAGTACTATATTACATAAATTACAACGATAATAATATAAAAAGACTGATAAAAGTACAGGTTAAATGGTATTTGAAAAAATAAATTGATCGTTTTTCAACACTCATACTAAAAATTAGTTCTTAAAAAGCATAGTTTCAAAACTAATAAGTATCATTCATCTTCATTCAAAATCTAAAATAAAATTTTTTCAAAGATATCTATAATCATTACTATGTTTTTTTTTAGTAGACTCTCAGTTTGCCATAAAAAAATCTAACATAATTTTCTCTTATATATAATAATATAATGGATATTGATGCTTACGATCCATCCTAAAGTTGTATTATGATCTTAGTGTTCTGTTGAAAAACAATTAACCACTATTCCATCATGACTTGTCCCATTAAATTAAAAACATTTTCTGACCCAATTTGTTTGAAAACAACAAAATGCTCTATTATAAACTAAACTACTTAATAAAAAATGTTTTATACATTTAATAGGAAACCAATTTAATTTTACATCATTTACTCTACGAGTAATAATATTTTAATCACCTTATGCCAATTTAAAAGAAAAATAATAAAATACAATAAACACAAAGGGAAAGATTGTTCAAGGTTTGAATTATGTTTTTCTTTTTAGTTGAACAAAAAAAAAATGTTTACTGCTTAATTATTAAATATTATTAATAGAACATTTAATATTATATACCTGTAATAATGATTGTATTAAATAAAAAATTAAATTAGTATATTTGAATGACAAATTCGAGAACTATGAATTATTTTATTTTAATGTTTGGAAAGAACTTCATATTTAGTGAATGGTGAATGTCACTTACGACTCACCTTTTTTCAAATAGAACGTTAATACTGAATTTAAAAACGTTTTTATTTTTAATAAATTTGAAGGATTTTTAGAACATTTAGATTTATTTACCTACCATTTAATAAATATTTGTATTAGTACCTATTGATTATTAATTAATAATACTCAGTGGTCCTCCATATACAATATTAGTAATATTATGATTTCCACGAATTTGTTATATCAAATCGACTAATCATAATGAAAATGGATGTAAGTATAATATTATAATACTTAATATACTCATATATTTTGTGTTGATTGAAAATTTACATTAAAAAAAATTTTAAATAATGAATATTTTTTTTATAAATTATTCAGGTATTATATTTTACTATTGAAGTGTATTTGTTGTAAAAATAAATAAAATCTTGATCTATCAAAATCTACCTGAATTCGTTTCTGTTTAAATAAAAAACTCATAAAAACAGAGTTTTTCTATAAATATATAATATTGTGTGTATTTTAAATTACAATATTTTTTTATTACAATCAAACATACAAATATTTTAAAAAGCATTTAATAAATAATGATGATGTATTTTTGTATATAAATATAACAAACTAACTACTAGAATAATATAAATACAATTCAACATAATACTCGCGCGATCTAGTGCCGAGCTATCTCACTAGGTACTCGTTGAGCATCACATCATATCCAAAGAACCGTTCTCTCTGAATATTAAATTGTATTGATATAAATGTTTTGTCAATTATTATTGAAGTAAGATGATTCATAAAAATTTCAACTCTAGCGCTTAAAAATATATAGTACTCACTGTATATGATAACAAATGTTTTGATAAATAGACAGTCATTTTATTATTCAATTGTTTGTAAATTAATTTTAATATATTTGGACTTTCAATTGAACTTATTTCTCAGTAGATACGTTTATAAAGACATAACACAATAACTATTTTAAAAACAATACTTATTTTATTGTTCTTCAAAATATATTATTATATCTACTACAATTCTCATTTACATACACCAATGCATTATAATTAGGTACAAAGTTGTATGTATAAAATGTTGCATACTATTATAAACACACTACAAATCTGCACGATAATAATTAAACAATGATTAAAAATATACCATTAAAATTTAATTGAATGCTAACTATTTACAAGATCTTTAAGATTAAATATTTCTCAGTGTTTATCAAAATTTAGTATATTAGTCAACACAATAAATTGTAAAATAGATTCATTAATAGTAAAAAAAATGCGTATTACTTTATTTAATACTACTTTTGACTTAAGATACGCTTGTTTCTGAACAAATACGTTTTTATAATCCTTAATATTAGTTAGGTACACCTAATAATATAAATACACCTATATTGTGCATTGTCTCATTGACTTAGTAGGTACCAACCTAAAATTTATCATTAGGTACATTAAATTTAACTTAAATTCTAATAATTTGAGATTTTACGTAAGAAATAGCTAATTAGTATTTAAAATCAAAACTAGAATTGATGGCCGTCGGCCGATATAGTATATTGATAAGTATACTTCCATTATTAGGGTGATATTACATTTTCGTAACTATTTTAATTATAGAAGACTTTAGTAAATAATATAAAATTACTATTAAAAAAAAAAAATAAAGTGAGAATTGATACTAAAAAGTATAGTATTTAAAATCGTTTAAAAAAGCCTTGTTTTTAAAAAAATTAAATGTTGAAAATGTTCTTTTTATGAAAAGAAAAAGACCAAATTATAAACCTACCTGCATTGTGTATTAAATTAAAAAACCAACATTTTGTCAGCTAATTGAATGATATGTGCCTAAAATAAAAATATATACCTAATATAAATTTATATTTCAGATAGGTAATTAGTTCAAATGTACCTAGTTATTTGTGAGGTACAAATCTACTGTTGACATTTCGTGAACAAATTATTTGTTTAATAAAAGAAATAACCACTTGTGTAATTAGTCAATAGTAAATACAAACCGATAACTATTGATTCCATTAGGTACACAATAAGATAAAGTAAAAATTATTATACATTTTAACGACTATAGTAGATTCAATAACAATGCAATATTACAATTTACAATACCTACGTTACTATTATAACTGATAACTGATACTTTGTTCTTATTGTTCTAAAGTTTTGACAAGAACAGTAGGTAGCTGTTTTCCGATAATCTCGAACTGTATTGCATATAAAATATAGTATATCTGTTATGTGTAATAATACTCGTACGAGCAATCGACGCTCTATTATTATATATTTTTCAAAGCGACTTATTGATTGTGAACATGGAACAACAATAGCAATAAAGACAATTGAAACGGTTTATCGACTTATAAGCCCTGTGCAGATAGTGATGTGATCATGATACACGCACACATATACATGGCCATACATATAGGGTTATGGCCAAAAGTAATTGGAAATCGGTATTGTGTCGGAACGGTCAGCAAGATCGGCGGTATAATGTCTCCGGAAAAGAAATATTGGAAATACACCCGCGGGAGGCCAGTAAGAAAAAGAAAGACTGAGTGGATATTAAGAAAATAAAAATAAAATGCCGTTTCCCCTATCCTTACGGTTATTTCTCAATTTCGAGGGCGCGCAATAACCACAGATTTTGTCGAAAACGCGTTTTTTACAACTATACCGCGCCCAAAAGATCATCCGCACTATCGTTACAATGAGAACCACTGCAGTCTGCAGTAGTCAGTATTTTTTTTTTTTTTTTTTGTATTTTCCACAGCGTAATTTATGACCACATTACGTGTACATATCTTGAATATTTTTTTTCTCCTCATCGCCACGCCGTCGACTGTCTCCGCGTATATGTATATTTATCCATACGTGTACGCTATATTCGATTTAGGTCTACGGAGGATTTGCGAATTTATGAGGCGCCTGGGGGGCAGTTCCGAGTTGCTTTCAGGGCGGATATACGCGCGCCGGTCCAGATTAATATCGCCGACATTATTAACGTGTTAATAGCAAAGTGCTCACCTTAACTCGTGTAGCATTACGGCAACAACAAAAAAAAAAAACAAACGCTTTAACAACAGATACGGCATACACAAATACTCTATATACCTACATATTGATATTATAATATGCTGTACAATAGTGTATAACGTGAAATAATAGATACGTGAGGTGTGTATGTGTGCATATGAACGCAGTGTAAATTGAAACACAAAATGACTGTAGTCCCACACCGGCGGTGTAAACGACGGAAACATAATATATCGCCTGAATATTAAATCTTGTAACGCGATAATAATGTAATAAATGGCAACGAGGAATATTCGAAAGCGGCTCGACCGTATATTAGTATAATGATTGCTTTTGTAAATGAAATAAACTATATTGAATCTATAACATAATACCTAATATTAATAAGCCACCTGAAAATATGACGATGTAGTGGAAATTAAAAACGAATTATAACCTTATAATAATTGCGCTGTGAATATTATAGAATTAACTCAAAATATTTTATCAGTATACCCATAGGTATGATTATAATATAATGTATAGTCAAACTTAAAGATATTTTCCAACAAGTTTAGGTATCTAACCAATTCAGATTAACCTCTATTTATCTTCTCATAATATTTTGATACCCATCTGCAGGCCACCATTAAGTATTAAGCTAATAAAAAACAGATGTTATTATTCATGTTAAATAAAACAAACAAAATAATATTTAGACCAATATACACGTTTTACAGTTATATATAATAATAATAATAGTATAAAGCCCCCAACTGATTTATTTAAACCTATATTTAATTTTAAAATGACTACTCCATATTAGATTATTATGTAGAAACATTCAGTAATTTGTAACAAAATAATTTCAACTTTTAAATTATTATAAAATAATATATTTTTGTATACTATATATATCATTAATTATCTTATATTATATTACATAATCAATGTATGTCACTTTTTTTAAAAGATAAAAAGTTACTTCTAAGTTAAGTATTTTTTAAATAATTAATTAACTTCATAACTTTATATTAATCAACAGATTACAGATGTATTTAATCATCATAATATTATTAATTTAACTTATATAACTTTAATAGATTATGTTGAAAATAGTTTCATTGATATAATAACACAGTAGGTAGCTAGGTACTATTAAAACATTTTATATAATTTACATCCCAATATTAATGATCAATTTTTGGAGCCTCATTGAATACCTAGCACCTTTTAAAAAACGATATAATTTGAAAAGAGGCAAGGTTTGAATAATATAAAAATGATTATTAACTACATCAGATCAGCACTTAAAATGAATTTATCACATTATGTCAATTCTAGATTGAAGTTTAGTGTATTATGACCTTATACCGTATACAGGCATATCACTAAATTCAACACCAATATATTTCAAAACAATATTCGTATATTTGTCTATGAATGATGGTGCTCTGGTGATTTTTTATTAATATTCTAATTCACGTAATATTATGTTAAATATTATTTAACTAATGCAACAAAACATAACACTACCTAGTACCTACTTACATTTTTATTATTAATTACATTTATCAGTGATACTGAGTTTATTAAATGCAAGTCATAATAAGTCACATAATATAGAAATTAAATATTGTTCTAGTCTATATATATACATACATACATACATACAAAGATGAGAGATCAACCCAAATCATATTTTCAAAAATCACGCGAGCCTTCACAGTTACTACTTATTATTGGATGTCGCCATCGATGTGTTGTTGCAACAAGTATGGGTTAAATTGTTCGCGGTAAGCTATTGGATTTTCGGCGATCCTCTCCTGGATTTCTCGGTACCGTTCTTTGCTTGACAATTCCGCCAATGGTCGACCGGAACCCCAGGAATCTGTGTGTTCACTGTAACAACGATCGATTTTTCTCATGGATCCGTGAATCTAAAAAAAAAAAAAATCGAAACGAGGAAAACGTGGTGACTGGTTTTTCGCAACTAGTCTTTTCCTATATGCAATATAATTTTTTTTATCTTAGAAGTTTCCCCGACCTTATCCCACATAAAGCAATTAAATCCATAATTGACGTGACAGTACTGATGGTGGTTGTCGTGGAACATGCAATCCGGTTGCCAGGGCTGCCACCACTGAGCCTTGAGGGCAACTCCAGAGTGTTGCACGATTCCGTGATAGTACGTGTAAAGAGCCAATCCATAAAACGGAACTGCGACAGAAAAATGGAAATGGATTTAATTCTGAAGGAGTCATACGGTTTTATAGGACCACGGTCCCCGAGAAGAATTATGATTAAAGTACGACCGTAGTAATATAATAAACTTTAAGTGCAACAGGCGTACTTCGAGTACATACTCACTCCAATGCACGGGATAAATAAATATTGGCGTGACCATGGCCAGTTGCACGACTATCAATTCAACCGGATGTATGGCGGTCACCGACCACGGAGTAGGCTGAAAATACTTATGGTGGACGCTGTGAAAGTGTTTGAACAAAAACTTTGAATGAAACGACCGGTGAATCCAATAAGTCACGTAATCCTAAACGGATAATTAAGCATTATAAACACATGTAATCACATACTACCGAATTTAATAGACTGTCTATCTATATAGTACCTAGATTAATATCGTAACATCGTAGCTCATCCCATAATTATTATAACATTGAAACTTGGGTATATAAATACGAATAATAGGAATAATTTAACTTAATGTACATATATATATATATCATTCTACGCAAATATTTCTCATAGCTGTTTTATAATAATTATATAGATTGCATAAAATGCTTGTAAAAATTAAACGCAGGTACCGGCCTACGTAAAAATAAAAATAAAATGTAAACGAATACGATTATATGAAAACATACTCATTTTTACGATCCACTAGAAAATGTGAACAAAACACGAGCATTGCGATAGTGACATACCTAAAGCGTATATGTATCGTATAGATGTATAATATATATATACACTGATAGACAGAAAAAATATCCACACAGCTTAAAAACGAAAACATAACTAATTTGTAAATCCGAAATAAAAATGTTTATTCGCCGCGCACGCACTATCTACAGCAACACCTAACCTATGGAGAGCATTAGCGGACCTAGGATTTTGTTTTGAGGCGGAGGCCCCAATATTCTTTTACATCAGTGCATATTTTTATAAAAACACTTGTATTAGTATAATGTTATTTTAAAATAGCACATCTTATGGGCCATGGGGGGTCCCAGGCCCTTATGGCCCCTTCCTTAAATCCGCCACTGATGGGGAGCCTTCCATTAGGCACCATCATTGGATTCCAGCTATTGCGTTATCATTTCAATATAATATGCAACCGACCTGCTGGAGGAATATCACTGGCCACTGGAGTATCCACCACCACCACGGATACTGGCCGAATGCAATGTAAACTTTACTGAAACCACCACACTTGACGTGTGTAGCTACCGCCGCGGACACCGCGTTCGTCGCCACCAGACCTATACAGCCCCATTTTATCTGATCCCAGAACAGGTGTCTGGGCAAATGACGATTTGGCTGACATTTCCACTGGGTCTCCTGGCCGCGCCTCTTCACATAGTATTTCCACTGCAACGGAAAGTCGCGGAAACGATTAAAGAATGACAATCGTACTGTTGAAAATGCGCATCACACGCGGATAACACTCACTTCTAAGTACCCGCAAAAGCCAAAGTATATACCGTATCCTATGGCCATGGCCCAGAATACTTGCACTTTAAATTCATCGTAAAACGAAGTGCACGACAGCTGCGGTCGGTGGTGCAACTGTTGATGTCCTCCGTCGAAATACTTTTGCGCGTGTGCCACCACCGTCAGCCAATCGCCTGAGATGTATGGGTAGGTACGATCGTTTCGAGTTCACACACGCCACGTGAACGACGGAATTTGGAAAGAAATGCGAATGCGCCCGATAGATTTCATGAAGAAAAAAAATTATTATAATAGTCACACAATACTCTATATATGACACCGAACAATATTAATCATTCGGAAAGTGGTTACCGTTCATGAGGGCGGCGGCGATCAGCGCCAAAACAATCATGTCGGCCGACGGTTGCAAACTGCACTGGAACGGCCTTAAGAAGAATTAATATTTTCGTCGTAGCGTTACAGTGTGATACAATATAAGACTATTAGCGTAGAAGCACTATAGTACCCGAGTCGTTATTGTAATTACAAGTTATCAGGTATTTTTTTTTTGTTTTTATCGAGTAGGATAAAACGAACGTTTTGTACACACTTGCGTGTCTTTAATTCAGTGGTTATCTAAAAAACAAAACACACGTTCCGAAGTCCCTACTTTAATGGTCTCTTGCGAAGAGTATGTATTTAAATGATAACCACCATATGATCGTTTATTTATAATATTATTTTAATTAATAGATTATAAAATATTCGAGTGCATCATAAAAAAAAATAAGAAACTATTGTAGGTATGCACTCAGTTTTTAAATCGTAGACATAACATAATGCAAGTTAGAGATTGTATGCATAACTATTTCTAACATTTTTCTACTATATTATGTACAAAGTAGATAAGACCGGTAGTCAAAATCGATCATTTTTCCATTAGCAAATTTGTCCACATCTCATGAAAACCCAAATAATATACTTACCAAACTTATATAGATTAGTAGTGATCAATAACATTTACTATAGCTGTCAAATATACCCAATTAATGATATTAAGTAGGTATTTGTGGTTAATTAGTTACAAAAATCAAAAGTATGACTATAATATGAGGTACCTTATACTTATCTTTGTATAAGTAGGTAAGTAGTGTTTGCATTATCTATTGTCTATAGATGACTAATAGTAATTTGTTTAAATTTTATCTTATCTAGATACCTAATTTAAAAATAATAGTACTTTGTGTGAAAAATATAATGAGAAAGTTGATAATTATAAATCTCAGCTAAATAAAAATGTTGATAGGGTTTTGTTAACATAGCAATTAACTTACAAGATTACTATACGTTAATAGGTACGTCATATTTCAATTATTACAATTTCATAACACTACTCGAGTTTTGAGTACTTATATAACTATCGATCAGAACATCGAAACGTTTTATAATTCGATAAACAAAGTAGGTATTCGTAAACGTACCCTTGTTACGAAATTAAAAAAACATATTTTATACGATAACTGCACATAATATTGATGATACAATTAATTAGTTCATTTGGCTCTGTTGTAATGGATCTGAGCGATCTGGCATCTGTTGTCTGGCTATGGATCTATATAGACTTTTGTTTTTTTAGGTCGCATTAATGACAATTTAGATAAAAAAAACAATTCTAGAACTTAAGAAGGGAGGCTAGACTATTTTACATTAAATTTAATGGGCCCCATGAAAAAAAAATAGCACGTAATAAACATATATAATCTAGAGCAGTATCTCAAATCCACACTAGTTTCTGATGAGGTATTTCTGATATCACAAAACGTCTAAAAAAATACGCCTATTACAAATTACAATTAAATTATAAACGTTTAAACATCATATAAATTAATTAATTCGAGCATTTTTTTTTCTCTTTAATAAGCAAATTTTTTAGTTTTAAAAACACTAAGATCACAATAAGCAATGCCGGAGATTTGAAAGGCTGAAATATAACTACCTACCTACTGTATACCTAATAATAAAATATAAGATTTGAATAAATTCTTTCTGTCAATAATAATAATATGAATATAAGATGTTTCTTGTAAATAAATGATAATAAAAACTTAGATTTTCTGCAATCATTTGTACTAATTTATACACCGGAAGTTGATCTAATAGAAGAATCATATCATTTTACCCAATTGTACACCTGATATTATAATTTCAGATTTAACCCTGTAATTAATCTAATAAGAATATTATTAAAATTACATTAATATTCCTGGAGTGAAAAGGATCGAAAAGTTGATAATATACGTCTATTATTATATATTTAAAAAAATATTGTAGTATCATATATGCCTACATAATTTTGTAATATTTCTAGCAACACCTAAAGTATTTAATTTAATATTTTTAAATTTATATAAAATACAACTTGTATGCTATTATCCTAAACTATTATGTAACCTATTTGATTACACTTAAATAAAAAAATAAAACACATTAGATACATTGGCATACTTAGTTAAAATTATTTTTAACTTAATTGTAGTAGAATATGCATTTAAATATTTACATACAAATCGAGGAATTATTTATTATAAATAGGTATTTGCAACAAATGTAAAAATCAAATATAGGGTTATCAAAAGAAAAAAATCATCTAATTAACTAAAAAATAACTTATGAATCACCTATTCAAAAAAAATTATTATCCACAAATGAATGATTATTTTTTTTATTATTTCAATATAATATGTCATTTACAATGCTTATACAAATAAAAAAATATTAATATAATAAATAAAAATAATTACTTCGGTAATGTTTACCAATATAAATTAAATAAATAAATAAATTCTGGCGTTAAGTACACAAATATTGTAGAAAAATTTAAATTTAATTTTTTCATATAAATATAGAAATATAAATTAAATATTTTATAAGATCACATTTTTTTTTTTTCATTGGTATTAAACTGTTAACTTTTTTTAATATAAACATAATTCAATTTTCTCTCTTTCTCTAATATAATAATACATTAATTAGTTGCCGTGTCGGCGGTGACAGCGGCAATTTGGAGGGCCTGTTGCATATGTCCGTTTTCCCATTTCTTTTTGTGTTGATCATCGCCGAATCCCTCGTCGTAATTTCCTTTGGATATGAACAGCCGCTTGAAATGTGGTAGACAATACAGACGGTTTTTATTCCATGTGAACGTGTCCATTCTATAGGTATATAAAAAATATTTAAAGATACACAAAAAATTAAAATTAAAACGACAATGATTTTTAAGTATAATGAACTTGTATTTCAGCATTTTATACTCTCTTACAATCGTACAGTCATACACATAGATAGCAATAAAAAAACTGTTATTCCAATACTTTAATTTGATACTGTAATTTAAAAAACATAATTACCTACATGAATAGATAATTTTTGTTTTTACACTATTGTACAGGAACACTATTGGTATGTTTTTAAACATAAATTAAAGGTGCCACTAAGATTTTTAAGATTCATTATTCAGTAACAATAAAATTGAAGCACAATGATTAAATAAATAATTAAAGTAATTAATAATCGACAATTTTTTTGGGAAAAAATGTATGGATACTTTTGATTTGATATACCATAAAAATAGAACTGGTCATATATAATATATTATATATATGTGTGTGTGTGTGTACATTAGTACACATAACGCAAGAATTTAAAATGAAATAAT
This sequence comes from Aphis craccivora, assembly GCA_009835225.1. Classification (NCBI taxonomy): domain Eukaryota; kingdom Metazoa; phylum Arthropoda; class Insecta; order Hemiptera; family Aphididae; genus Aphis; species Aphis craccivora. The sequence continues at coordinate 36,178 of VUJU01001641.1, forward strand.
TATCAATGATTTAAAAGTTAAAATTGAAGCCAATTAAAATTAGTAGGTATTATTATTACTATTATTAATTATTATAATTACTACGTTATTTACAATCAGAAACGAAAAAAAAATTTTGCGGTAATATGATATGTATAGAGACCATAGACATCTCTATGAGGTACTAAATGTTGGCTATACCCTCTATCTAGAACACTCTAAAGACCAATTAACCTATAGACACTGCAGTGAAGCAGAATAAGTCTATAGACATATACACATCTCTATAGAGATTTCTAATTTGTATACATCTACTTTCTGCCTCCCCAGTCATGAATGTCTATACACGGCTACCATACCACAGACTAGACTTTTACTTTTAGTCTAGAGATGTTATGCCGAAATACAATAGTTTTTGATTTTAAAATACGTTAATACTATCTGTGTAGGTAAATGGAAAAATAAAAGATCATAAGTAATGTGTGTGACAGTATATAATAGAAGTATGAACCAAGTAGGTATATTATGAAAAACATTTTACCAACCTCAAGACGCACTGACATTGCGTGCACCTGAAGCATGACCGATGGAACGGCCTGCCTTCGATCTCGACCTTTTCCAGAGGATAGACTTTCTTATCGCATGATTCGCACAGTGTGGTTGCGTGGTTATCGGGATCTTGCTAAAACGGCAAACATATAAAACAGATTTTAATCATACTCAGCGAAAGCATATATAAATATATTACGATTTTCAAGGAACAGCAAGTGTATAATAACAGATACAACATCAAGATATAAATATATAAATATTAATATAAGATCTATCAGTAGGTATATAATTATATAAATATATTAAACCGACAGCAAAAAATATGATACGAGGAATGGCCAATAAGTTATCACATAATAATAATAATATACTCGACAGCATATCGAAATGTGTATGTATGTGTGTAAGGTAAATACTCAGGACACTACTTAGGCAATACGTAAGTGTTTCGAAAGACGAACTACACACGAGTTTAGTTTACGTTTTAACCGGATAGTCGGTGCGGAAAATCTCGTGTAGTCTTCCGCTGACGTATGACGTTGGCACCGCCATATCACCCATGACGACGTAGAAGAAAACAAAATATTATACTATATAGAATATAATATATAAAAAAAAATACTGTACATATTGTAAACAATGCACAATGACAACGTATATTGATAAAATTTTTATTAATAGGTGTATAATTCAAATCACAATCATAATTTATATTATAATATTATATAGTAAATATTACATTTAAAAACAATAATTATATTCATATATTCATGTATTTAAAACTAAAAAAATCTCACAAGTATAACGATAATAATAAATTATGTTCTCCTTCTAAAATTTAAAATTCAATCACTGAATAATATTAGTGATTTATCAATATTTTATTTTCGTTTGTTCTAATACTTAAAAAAAGGTAAACTCGTTACTATTTACGTCTCACTTATCTGTAAAATGTTGACAAGCGAGAATGTAATTTATACAAAATTAAAAAGACGATTGAAGATAGATTTATTAAAAAAAAAAAAAAAAAAACATTTAATTGTACACTAGACTTTAAATAAATTCATAATTCTGCGATAGGATAAACTTATAATAAATTGTAAACATAACAAAAATGTGATACCGAATATGAATTTAAAAGTGTATTCGAGTATCACTTTAAAACAAAAATTAAATATAAAATTGAACAAAGCATCACGTGAATTTTTTTTTTTTTTACTAAGTATAACTTATTTTCAAATCGATAATACAATATTTTTGATTACGTGCTTATGTTATTGTTTTTAGAAGAAGAGTATAAAATTAAATCCAAACAAATAATATTTATGTTAGATACGTATATGTAGTTTCAAGTAAAATTTTAATTTATATTTGTATGTACACTAACGAAGTCCATGTGGTGTACGGAGCTTCAGTTATTACTGTAACAAAAAAAAAAAATAATAATAAATAAATAAATAATAAAGGTATGCATCGTTTATTAAATATTAAATAACTATTATTATGACGTAGTAATACTGTATGGATTTTATTTTCGTCAAATGTATAATAGAAATATACTCGACTAGGTATTTAAAATATCACGACGGCCGATACACGGTTCGTTGGAAGTCAAACATTATAAGTTTTAAATGACGTGTATTATATTGTTAGAACAAAAAAATAGTATTAAAAATAGCGTAATATTGTATTATAGTATTATGTTATGTTTTTCGCGAAAACAAAAACAAATACATATTTAGTATAGCCGTGTTCAAGATAGCGGCAAAAAATTATCTTTTACGCCTACGCATCCGAATTGATAATCCATTAAAAAACGACAAATCGCCAATTCTCCTATTATAATATATAATATCGTATACTGCGACACTGCGTACTTTGAACGTCCGGTTCACCCACCACCATCAAATGTATAACTATAATAAATAATAACAGTACAACAGTACATAAAAAAAAATGTTTCACCGCATCTCCGTTACACGTTGTTATTAAGCTGAAAATTATATTTGATTATTATTTAAAAATAAAAAATAAAAAATAATATTAAAAAAAAAAAAAAATGTTAAACAAACTCACCTCGTTACTATACGAATCTACTAATACATTCGCACACGTTTTATGAACTCGTTGTTAATGGATATTAAATTATATTACAGTAATTATATAGACAGTATAAGCATTGTATTATTGTTATTAATATTCCAATCACAACAAACGGTAGGTAAATATATTTTTAATTAAAAATTAAATGACTATGATGTTAAACGCGATTTTTCACAACAGGCGCACGACGTCAATCGATTAAGTTTGTCTTTTCTTTTAGACTTAATTTATTTTATTTTAAATAAACACAACAAACATGTCAAATAATAATTAGTTAAAAAAAAAAAAAAAAAAACTGAACGTTATATTTCGCTTTCTGTGATAGCCACTGAACTAAATTGTCAAAAAGGTAGTTAATATTACTAACTAGATAATATATACACCGTTAACTTTTACCTTTTTACACACATACCCTTTATGGTATTATACACTTGGTAATAAATTAATAATTGAATTATTTATAAAAAATTAATTTCAATATTAGATATAATGTAGAACATAATTCATTAATCCATATCCATCAATATTCAATGCATTATATACTCAAATTATTTCGCTCTGGCATAACGCAAAAATAAAATAAAATTTGTTTTTCCGATAGATATTGGCTAATTTATTATCACAGTCTGTGATTCACAGAAAACGTAATTTTCAAAGACTATATTATTGTTATTTAATATTTTGCATAAATTATTACTATAAGCATTTTTATAATATTGTATCAATATAAACTTGAACAATACTAAACTTAGAATACAAATAAATTCCTTGATTGAAAATAAAAATACAAATTATACAATTTTTAATTTCCAGTCTTATTGATTTGATAGGTATCCACTCTCATTCTTCTATTTTGTGAATATTACTGTGCCAAATAAATAAAAAAAAAAAAAAGTATTATAAAATACTAATAAATTGATAGTATCACGGTACTCATTCAATAAATAGTTATAATTTAACAATAA
>VUJU01001641.1:39826-51714 GCA_009835225.1 Aphis craccivora
AACATAAATGGTGACATTTTAATTTTTTTGCATTTGCATTTGTATTCAAATCAAGGAACTAAAAGTAAATAGTTAAATTGTATTTATTTCGCTAAAAATGCTTCAAAATAATTTAATTGCATTTGAATGAATTATGAGACTTTCATCAACACTAAGTATAGAAGTCCCGATAACTTATTAGCCGTTACAATGATTCCTTCACAAACACATAAAATTGACAAACATACAACATATAAATTTTTGAAATTACAAACATGTAATATTGTATACGTAGTATTAAGGATAATCAAACTGGTAAATGTCAACAAATATTTTTTTTTTTAAAGAGTCAAGTATAAATATCTTTTCCTCTTTGTTTAGGTTAATGAATTACACATAAATCGAACTAACAAACATTTACCACATAAACTGGATTTCCAATAATCCAGAAACTTTCGTGCCATTTACCTAATAAAATGAATCGATTAAGAATAATAATTTTTGTGTCTATGTCACCATGTCAGACGTTAGTAAAAAAAGTCCCAATAAATGTCTTTTTTTCGTCCGACTGTCGACATATTAGCATTGGCCTACAAAAACAAAAAAACAAGAAGAAAAAACAGACAGGCCAAACGGAAGAAGGAGATTAATCGAAAGCGTATATACTGTAACTAATACTTTCAGAATTATTTACCACGAATCTGTTAACTTTCGGTTTTGGCTTATCAGCTGGACGGTCACCTTTCAGAGATTCAAAACGAGCACGCAAAGATTTAGTTGATTCAATGCTTTCTTGTTCAGAATCAAGCATTGTCACAGCATTATTCATAGAATGCTTGTCAGGTTCCCAATGTTCGAACTTATCTTTTAATGACTTGGCCATTACTGCACTTTGAGACTGAAATTAGATGATTTTTATTATATATACATTATATATTAACAATCAAACATTTTATTATTATTAGCCTTTTAAAATTATCAAAATCAATGGAAAAAACAACAGTGACACTGTATTTTTAGTTGATTTATAGTAAAATAGAAAACAAATAGAAAATATAATCTTACATTTTTCAAAAATTCATCTTCAACCTTAAGAGATGATTTTACAACATCACCATTGGTTTCACTACTCGAAGACTCTTCTTCATCACTGTCATCTTCACCACTCACATCGTCATCATCAGACTCTGATTCTGTTTCCGATTCTTTAAGGTCTGGTGGTGGAGGAGTAAAGCGTTTAAGTGGTTTGAGACCTTCAGGTACAGCTGGTCTGGCAACTTCCATTTGTCTAAATAAGGACAACATTTTAGCAGTCGTATTACTTTTGACTAGTTCCGCTGTCTCATCAATTGGGTCTTCACTGCGTACTACATTAGGGTCACGGTAAATGTCACGTTCTGGAGATTCTCCCTAATTAAAACAAATTATAGTAAGTTAATATTTTAATGATATAATTTATATGAAATAGATGATGATTTGTATCAATGATAATATATATTTAAAACCAGCATTTTAAAGCTTTAAATTTGGTATTAATAAAATGAATTCTATGATTTGGGAAGTATTATTATAAAACAATTACCTCTAAATAATAATATATATGTTAAAATAATGTTACACCAATAAAATGTATAATAGCCAAAGATCAAGGTGTCAATATGTTTTAATATAATATTCTACTTAAATAGAGACTATGACCCAAATAAAAACTTAATTTATTCATCAATATAAATTATAAATATAACTGAAAACTATAATACAATATAGTTTTTAATTTTGAATTAAAATTTTAGTAAATAAATGTATATTATTCAAAAAGAATATAAAATTTAGATGAATAATAATAAATATGTAATTATTATTGTTATTATTAATATATGAAGCTATGTATCATGGTCTCTTATTTTTATATTTACAAAAAAGAGTTTAAATTTAAGAATATTAGAGTTAATCTACTAAAATATTATAGTAAATTATAGTCATAACTATACTCGTCATGAAATAAGAGTACCCGAGCAGCGGACCAAAACAGGTCCAGCACCGGCGCAAAGAGGTACATTCTTATTCCACGGCGAGTGTAGTAATTTTACAGGTTAAATCTTAATATACAACAAACAGGGCTGATAATCTTAAAATAATTATAAAAAGTAAAAAATATTAATTATTAGTTTTCTTTATAGTGTGAATAATTTATTAATTTTCAATTGACTATTATCTTGGAATTAATTAAGAAGTTCACAAATTTTTTAATGCATTTTTGAAACTCATAAAAAAATAACTGATTAAAAAATAATTCTCTGAAACAAATGGTTATTAATTAGTAATTTTACTTTAGCTGAGAACAATAAACAAGAAAACCACAATTATTATTTTAATTCTGTAATATTGTCAACAAAATGAACCAAAACAAAACAAAGAAATACAAAATCATAAATATACAGTAAGTATAACATTACATAAGAAATTTAATTAAATGATTAGTGGCTTAGTTAGGAATAGTTAGGATAATCAATAATTTCAGATAGAAAACCTTAATTTGGCCTTCTCGTGGGGGTGTAATTCGGAACTGTTTCTTAATGACAGCAGGAGGCTTGTACGTTTCAAAGAATTTAAACTTTGAAGAAACTTCAGCTGTTTCCACAGAAACGTCCTCGATGCGGTCACTGCATTTGACCACATCATCAGACACTTGGCGACTGTATACCGGTGTAACCTATCATTTGTATACATATTCACATATATAAAATGGAATTTAATAATCATAATAGTATTAAAAAGAAACACTAGTGGGAATATTATAATATAAATTAAATAAAAATAAATAAATAAAATGTACAATGCAAATAAAGAGTATAGTATTATGGTTAAGATACTAAGTATTAATAACTTGTCTCGCTAAAATTATCTAAAATATAATTACTAGTAAATTTTGAATTATTTATACCTTTTTTATAGGAATATACTCTTTTTTAGTATTCACAATTGGTGCAGCTTGTTTAGTCTTTACAGCATTAGCATCCAATTCCATGAACAAACTTCGAGATTTTTTGGAGATTCCTAAAAAAAACAAAAACAATTATACATATTTAAAAAAAAATAATAATATAAATATATATATATATATATATAATATACCAGCTTCAAAAACACTCATTTCATCTTCATCCTCATTTACTGAACCATTAACATTGTTTTCATCAACATCACTACTTTCAGTATTTATTATTTCACCCCTTTCAAACTTTTCTTTAATTACTTTGGCTTTGTCAGATTTGTTAATATTTATATCTCTTTTAATACCAGTACGTTCACTTTCAGCCACAGCTTGTTCATACATTTGTTTCATTTTTCCTTGTTTACCCTAAAATTAAATAAAGTTTTTTTTTAGTTAATAATAAGAATGAAAACAAAAGTATCCTACTCTAATTTCTAAAATATATAATGCCCAGACTAACATCAAATAAAAGTATAGTATAGTACTTTTTCTTTTTTTGGTAATGAATTATAAGACCCATTCAATCAATTATTTAGGGTTATCAGTCTTAAAGACAGTTAAAACTATCGTAAAATCAATAATAAGACACACAATGAATATTGTATAATATAATACATATGTTTTGACTAACCGCAAATAATTTAGACCTTATGTTTTGTATTTCTTGTTTATGTTCCTCTTTCATTTCTTCTCGGCGCATTTCCCAGTTGCGTTTAACAGACTCCATTTTGTCAAAACTAATTGGTTTTTCTTTAGAAATACTATTTTTCAAAACATCATTTCCAAGATCTTCATCTTCGCTATCACTGCTTGACGAGGGCTCAAAGAATGCGCCATTCAGATCTTCATTGGAAACTCCAACATCCATTCCTTTAGATTGAAATCTATTATTTTAGAAAGAAAATAATTGATTTTAATTAACATATGAGAAATAAATTCATTATTAGTTAAGAGGTATTATAGAAAAAAACATACTTAGCTAATTTACTCAATATACTTGGTGAACGTTTAACACTGACAGGAGATTTTTCCATATGGCTGTTACCATTGGTAGTAGCATTTTCAAAAGCTTGAAAACGGGATTTCACGTTTAAAGAGCTCAATTCTTCTAAGCCCAAATCCGGTTTATCACTTGCTATAAGTATAAAATATTTATTACTACATCTTTAAAACTATAGTGAATTATTTATTTTTCAACTTAATATGGATAACAAATTGAAAAAAAATTGATTTTTATAACATATACATTATAATTTTTCTTATTGAATCAATCTATATCTTGGAAAAAATCTGTATATATTCTTTTACATTTTTTATGTACAACTTGATTAGCAAGACGGAGATATTATGGTATCAGGGTACATTATTACGGTATATACTTACAACGTCCTCAGAATAGTTTAAAAATTAAGCATAGATCGTTATTATAAAATCAAAAGTTGATACTGTTTTATTAAGAAATAGCAATTAAAAAAATAAAAATATACAGTCTAAATGTAGTTACGAGTTTTAAAACAAAATATGTAATACGATTTTTCCTGATATAGAATGATCACATTAAAAATAAGCGATACAAAACAGTATTATTTACATAAATTTGATGATGGGTATTAAAGTTAGTAAAAATCATTATTTTTTTAAAGTTAAAACGTAATCTAAATGTATTGTAAACCTCGGGGCCAACTAAATATTAGGGGAATTTTAAAATCTAAAAAAACCAAACAGAAACAAATACGAGAAACCATATAAAGACAACACACACCACACACATTATGATGGGTTTAGACTTTATAATACTTTATACTGTCCAATTATATACCTCTAACCACGTCTGGTGGTAATTCCAAGGGCTGATTTTCACGTATTATCATTTCTGGTTTCTTGCGTCTAACTATGATGATAGCAGTTCAAATATTTTGTAAAAAAAATAATACAAATAGTTGTAATTATTTACAAATTGAATTTGCATGGGAAAAATCTTATATAATATATTTTAAAGTATTACTATTCAATGAAAATTATTCTAATTTTAATATAATATGCATCGATAGCATAATATCGAACTACCTATTCGTTTTAAAAAAATATAAAAGTATATTAACAACTTACTTGGTTCTTCGTCTTCTACTACTACTTTAGGCTTAAATAACTCCTTGAAATGCGGTTTACAGTACAATATACCTTCGTGGCTACTATAAATATCGAGTCTAAAATGAAAGGCTCTAAATTATTTACTCTTCTTAAATTAATAAAGTATAGTTAAAAACTTAAGTTTACGTTAGCTGTTTATTGCATGTTGTGCACCGAAAACAGTTCTTGTGCCAAACCTGGCGTTCTGCTTTTATTTGTTCCATAGCATACACAGTCTTCTCACATGATTTACATACAGAATTAACTTCGGGACGTATAACACCATTCTAACGATTAATAAAATAAAATTAGTATTTCAAATATATTATATGTATTTTTGTTTGGATAAATACTTGTTTAGTGTCGATTTTTTCAGATTCTGTAGGAGATCTTTGTTGAAGGATAATTTTTTTTTCCAACTGATCAAATTTTCCAAAACTTGATTTCTAAAAACAAAATTGCTGTTTTTATATTAACCGTATAAATTATATATATATGTATATATAAATTAAACACAAAATATCATTTCTGAAGATAGACCGCAAAATACCATAACCCTTTTATAGATATTTACTGTACCTAATTATATAAGAATTAATATAAATTTAAAAAATAAAACTAATGTCAAAATATTATAAATTTTTTTAAATTCCGCAATACAGAATCAAGGATATTACAAATTGGAAATAATAAGAGAACTTCGTAGGTTCTTATTCGATATTTCGATATTTATAAGATAGGAAAATGTAACTTCTACCGTTTAACCTATTTAATAAAATGCTGTTATACATATTTTATAAATGAATAATATACACATAAATAAAAGCAAAGTAAATAAGATCAATGAAGTATTAACACTATAATGAATTATATTCTTTAGTTGATAATTTGAAAAAATGTAAGTTCTATTACTTTTATTCAAGGACGGATAAGGGGATGGCCAGGGGGGTCATGGCCCCAGGCCCACAACGGAAATTAAACAATATTGGGCCCCTGTCGAATAGTACATTTTTTATTATTAAATCAGAAATATTTGGATATAGTAATAATAGTATATTTTGTAAATCAAAAGAAGTACACTGATTTATAATATATACCTGGTTTTTATAAGATAAAATACAAAGATTTAAAATGATATAAACTTATATCATTGTTATTATAATACATTAACGTTTCATATAAGCTATACTACAACTATTGCAAATTGTTCGGTTGAAAGATCATTCTCCAAATTAGCTCGTATAAAAAACAAGTATATAGAACAAACAGTTCTCAAGAAAATTTAAAAAGTTTTATGGTTTTGTATACACAGAGTGATGTTTTGGAAGTAATTAATACCCAGAATATAATCAAAGAGTTTGCTTCAAAAAAATCCAGAAAAAAATAATTTATACAAATAACATTTTTATTTCTGTATTTAAAAAAAGTAAGAAATAAATTTATAAATATATTTTTTTTTGTCTGAAATATTTTTATTTTTGAGTCATCAAAATTTTGATAATGGTTATAGGCCCAAAATTATCTTAATCCGGGCTTGCTTTTATTTAATTATAATACATTTTTATAACTGCTATTATTATAATTTAGATTAAAAAAATAAATTATCGTACTATCATAAGCTTTACAATATTTATTTAAATACTATTTATAGTTATAATTTAAAAAAATAAATTATAATAATCATTGCTGACTGTAAATAACATTTTGAACTTTTTCCAGCTCACTCTCATACATTAAATGTTTGACAAATACAGCTAAACTGAAGTTCAAAAGATCGAAACTGAACGCATCCAACCAAACGTCAAATTGGTATAATGTATACTTAAGTCAACATAATTTGGTTATATAACTCAACAAACAGTTTAAATTTAAACATTTAACAGATTAAAAAAAACATAAATAGATACTTTATAATAACGACATATAAAAATATTTCATTTTTAAAATTGAATATTAGGTACTATTATTTATAATTATTAAGATATACATAATACATATTATACTCGGTTTTATCATCAATACCCACGTCAATTCCCGTTAATTGGTATGAATTATAAGAACATTTTGTAAACAGCAAGGTTACATAGATTTATATACATAATATACCTCGTAATATACGTTTTCAGCACTTTACTTACTTTGTAAATACTTAATTGTTATTAATTGTTTAAAAACCTAATATTTTTTATACGGGTTTATTATTATTAGTAGTATAAATAGATGCTTACAAAAGAAATATGAAAACAATAACATGCAATCTACAAAGCAATTTAAACCTGACCCATATTAATAGGTACCTATTATCTATTACATGCAATATTTAAAGGTGTTTTAAAATGACATCCCTTGACCTTACTGATTAAATAGAGATAACAACAAACTACCTACAAAACTTTAGTAATCAAAGCAAAATATGTATAACATTAATAATAGTTATAACAATTAAAAGAACCTATAGCTTACCGAACAACCGTTTATCATTCCGTTTTCACATCCGGATGGTTGTTTCTTGATGGCACCAACAAAATTTCGCTTCTTTACAAAACAAATAGCAAATAAACACGCATACACAAAACACATGAATGCAAAAAAAAAATGAAAGCACATACATACATGAAAAGCAACTTATCTATTTCGAGGATGAAATGAGGGAGAAAATATTATAAGATCTTACTCACCAATTCATCTATAGGGATAGAAGCGGGTACAGGCTCCTCTGGTATAATAACGGAGGAAGACTTTCGATTAGCTTCATCGCAATAGGATTTTTTCTACCAAAGCACACACAAACATAAAATTGTAAAAACATAACAAAGCATAAAATCAGAAGTTTAAACTAAATTGCGTAAATTTTTAACACATCGTACCAACTGGATTATAAATTTAATTTAATTGATTTTTAGTACCCAGTTACATACAACTAAACTAAGTACTTATATTATAGAAACTATACATTATTTATAATCATTATTATACAATATACACTAGTATTAAAACAAAATAAATTTCTCTACATTTTCTATACAAAAAAAAAAATAATAATCAAGCTATAAAAAACCTAACTTTACCTCGTCGTTCATTGTTTTATTATATTATCTTTATATTATATACATGGGAAATGTAATATTTAATTACAATAAAATAAACAAGTATTTTAGAATGTTTATGTGGCCAACACATTATATTATGTTCTTTAAATAAAACCATTGTTTACTTCACAGATATTTTTCTAAGCTAATGAAAAATATTATAAGCCAATTATTTTTTATTCGTACATTTATATTTTAAGAGAAAATAAGAAATAAGTAACCTCAAAACAGGCCTAATTCAGGACGATATATATTTTAATAATATAATATTGAACTAGTGTTTTATAGTTCTTTGGGAGGAGTACATCAACTATGAAGTATAAACAAACTATATACTTAGCAGGGGTGATCTCAATTATTGAATTTAGCCGAAGGTGCGGCCAATGTGTTTTTTATATATTTAATTTTCCGTTTCAAACTTCCGGTCGGATAAAATCAACAAAGAATGCTTAAGACAACATATAATTTTTCCCTTCTGAACAACATATGTTTAACGTTTTTATAAGTATAGCATGGGAAATAGAATGAACCAATATATATGACCCTACAACTCAATGTTTCTAGTGTTAATTTTTTTGTTTTTTATATTTTTTTAAATTAAATCGAGTCATAACAATATAACATTTTTTTTTACTGAAAATAAACATGTGTCATACACTGATGACGTGTATAATAGCTAAGCATAAAGCGATATTATAAATAGTACCCTACACTTGTGTAATAGTATTAATTTTATGGAAGGGATATAAACAACGAATACAGAATTTACTTTTAACACAATATATCTAATAAAAATGTTTAAGAAGCAAAAGTCTATATTTCATTATTGTATAATAATTTTTATACTGTAAATTATTTTGTATTTATTGACATTTTAAATACCTATACGTGATTTAGTAAACAAAACATGATAACAAAAAATATGTTTATTATGTGTAACGAAGAGATTATGACTGACTCATTTAATTTACTACAATTACAAAGCAAGATTATTAATATTTTATAACTCATTCGTTACTATTCTAAACGTGCTGATGACACAACATAGTACGTTCTCAATATAGGAATCTTGCTCAGAAGTAGAACGAACCATATGAGGTAATGACTTAAGATTCACAGATATTATTAGATAAAACGAAGTCAAACTAATATGAAGGTAGATATAATATGAAACAAGGAGCCAATTAGTTTATCCAACCGAATTACTAATTAAATTACAATATGGAACAAGTCATCAAATCACGAAAAATTCAATATTTATAGTAAGAGAAATGGAATTATTTTTTTTTTAAGATATTTTAAATTTAATTTCAAATAATATTAAAAATGTAATTTGTAAGATATTATATTTTATTTAAAAAAAATATTCCTCCACCTTTTAAATAACAGGTATATAATAATATATGAGTTCTATTTTTAAAACAAATATATACAAATTGTTTATTTATTTATTTTATTTTGATTTATTCTTCAAGAGGATAATGGGCCCCACTGAACATGTTCGTGTGGGGACCCCCATTAGTTCACAATAATTTATAATATACCTAGGTACTAAAACATTTTTACACCAAGTACTCGTATTATTTTAAAATAAATTAATAAGATGCTACATTTTTTGTTGTTAGTATGTATTAACATAGGTAGTAAAAGTACTAGTGTACAACTTGTGCATTTTATTCTATTTTACAAAAAAAATTAAAACGTGTCTCCTATGAGTACGGTATTTTCTAATGAAACATTACTCAGGAATCTTTAATACCTATCGATATATCTACCTAATACTTACTACTAAAAAACTAATTTCACGACAGAATACTATAGATACAAAAGAAAATATATGAAAAATCCAAGGTCAACATCCAATTAATTCTCGGACAATGTAAATGCTTGCACCCAAATGGACTATTGTAAACGAAAACAATCTCATTGTACTGTTACAGTTACTAATTGAGAAACAAATATCTACGGACTTAACTCAAGAAACAACTATAATATAATATTTAAATATTAATTTAAGGGCTTGTATATTTTATAACAAATACATATTAGTAAAACGATAATTTCGAATACTTACGAGGTCTCGAACGCATACGTTAGATAAGTCATCTTCCTCGACAATATAATCGTCACATTGACTATATTTCATTTCATTTGTCAAATGGCCATTTAAATTCTACAAAAGCCACACATAATAGGCAAAACTTAACACTATTAAATCTAGATACAAGCAGATATAATGCTGGGAAAAGCATAGAGGGAAAAAAATTAAATAAAAAAAAAAAAAATTCCAAAACAAGGGATAAAATTATTAAACTCGTCAAAAAAAAAAAAAAGTTCAAAATGTAACCAAAAACAAACTAAAATAAATGTGATTCGCCCATTGTTAATTAAACACAATACAAACAAACTTTAAAGTAATATATATGAGCTCAAAAAAGAAAGTGGTTATGTTTTTACCTGGTAAATGTAAGAACCATGATTGTGATAAATACCAAGGAAAAAGTATTTATAATTTTAAAGGAGATGAAATAAATATAATAGAGGATAAACTAAGAATATCTGTAAAAACTTACTACAGATATATTTTCTTTTTCATCTGATTTTTTCGACTTTTTGGTCTTTTTGGTTTTGACAACCGTGGTAGACGCCTCACCACCGGTAACAGACGACTTTTTCTTCACTGTTTTGCGTTCGGTTGTCGTTTCCGACACTACCTCGGTCTGCCAAAACACAATCAAACATTAAACAACTATTATTTCCTGTACATTTTTAGAACAAAAATGGATAGAAGACAGTCATAAATTTTCTACTGTAAGAAGATAATATAATTTCTAGTCAATTGTTGCCCCTGGTACAATGGTAAAATGAACAATAGGGGAAGAACACCGTGACGATAACCCGAACAGCAATGCATGGACTTGAAATACATGTCGTATATGTTTCTAGTCAATCCCTACTTAGTGTTTACGTATGAGATAAATAATCGAATAGTATTTTTTATTTTTTTTCAACTCCTACTAAATATTGAGTATTTTGTGGTTATAAACGCACGCTACATCACGTGAACTTATTACTACATAATAATATATTCAGTCGGGCAGAAAAATTTCTTGAACATTTTTTGATGACAAAATAATATTGTACAGTTAATGTAAAGTATCTATCTAAGTAAATTAATTTTAGTAATCAAGTATATTATAAACTTTCAATCATACTCATAATTAATGATTAATGTTTAAAAAAATGTAATAGACCAAAACAAACTGATAATTATATCAAAATTGAGTAAATTACTAGGAATTTCTATAAACATAAACAATGAAGTAAATACTACAAAAATAATGTGGTAGACATCCGAAAAACAAATGTTTTAAGCTTCAGCTAAACTTTTGAGCAGCCAGTGGCGTATTTACGGGGGGTGTCCTGGGGGTTAAAACTCCCCCCAATTTTTTCCTAGTTATATTTATTACTAAAATATTGTTGACAAATGACGAAATATTTTAAAACTGCTTTGAAAATTGAATAGGTAATATAGTTTTCATTTTATACCAGTTAATAGGAATTAGCTATTATGATTTTATAATTAGCAGTGTTATTTAAATTTACAATAAACGGTTAACTACTAGAACTAGACCAGTATTAGGTACGAAATTCTTAGAATATTGCATTATTTTTTTGTTTTTGTGATGTGCCAG